>JAUJYP020000158.1:600000-859087 GCA_030674075.2 Linum usitatissimum | reverse complement strand
TTAACAAATGAAGTTTCACCATGTTAAGCCCTTCAAATAATAGGCAAATGAAATTAAAAATATTTCTTAAGACGCGAAAACAATATCGACTAAATAAATTTTTAAATCCATTTGACCATTATCTACGTGTGCTACCAAGATGAAACTTGACATTTTAGCCATTTCCAACATGCTTTTCAAATATTAGCAATTTTTATGTATTTTATGAAACTTTCAAATTTTTATGTCAAAATGGCTTTTTTCCATAAGTCTTCCCTTTGGAAATCGATAAATTTTGAGGTGAAAGTTCAAATTTTTTAAAAAGGCTAATATTAGACGTGTATGTTGGGAATGGCTAAAAGTTGAGGTTTCACCATGTTAAACCCTTCAAACAATACGCAAATGAAGTTAAAAATATTTCGTAACACACTAAAACAATATCTAGTAAAATTGATTTTTAAATCCCATTGACCATTATTTACAGGGGTTACCATGATGAAACTTAACTTTTAGCCATTTCCAACACGCATATAAAATATTAGCCAATTGGAAAATTTGCAAAGTTTTATGTCAAAATGCATCATTTCAATAGGTGTTACTTTGGAAATCGACAAATTTTGAGGTGAAAATTGAAAGTTTTTCAAAAGGCTAATATTTGACGTGTATGTTGCGAATGGTTAACAAATGAAGTTTCACCATGTTAAGCCCTTCAAATAATAGGCAAATGAAATTAAAAATATTTCTTAAGACGCTAAAACAATATCGACTAAATAAATTTTTAAATCCATTTGACCATTATCTACGTGTGCTACCAAGATGAAACTTGACATTTTAGCCATTTCCAACATGCTTTTCAAATATTAGCGGATTGGAAAATTTTGAAATTTTTATGTCAAAATGGCTTTTTTCCATAAGTCTTCCCTTTGGAAATCGATAAATTTTGAGGTGAAAGTTCAAATTTTTTAAAAAGGCTAATATTAGACGTGTATGTTGGGAATGGCTAAAAGTTGAGGTTTCACCATGTTAAACCCTTCAAACAATACGCAAATGAAGTTAAAAATATTTCGTAACACACTAAAACAATATCTAGTAAAATTGATTTTTAAATCCCATTGACCATTATTTACGGGGTTATCATGATGAAACTTAACTTTTAGCCATTTCCAACACGCATATAAAATATTAGCCAATTGGAAAATTTTCAAAGTTTTATCTCAAAATGCATCATTTCAATAGGTGTTACTTTGGAAATCGACAAATTTTGAGGTGAAAATTGAAAGTTTTTCAAAAGGCTAATATTTGACGTGTATGTTGGGAATGGTTAACAAATGAAGTTTCACCATGTTAAGCCCTTCAAATAATAGGCAAATGAAATTAAAAATATTTCTTAAGACGCTAAAACAATATCGACTAAATAAATTTTTAAATCCATTTGACCATTATCTACGTGTGCTACCAAGATGAAACTTGACATTTTAGCCATTTCCAACATGCTTTTCAAATATTAGCAGATTGGAAAATTTTGAAATTTTTATGTCAAAATGGCTTTTTTCCATAAGTCTTCCCTTTGGAAATCGATAAATTTTGAGGTGAAAGTTCAAATTTTTTAAAAAGGCTAATATTAGACGTGTATGTTGGGAATGGCTAAAAGTTGAGGTTTCACCATGTTAAACCCTTCAAACAATACGCAAATGAAGTTAAAAATATTTCGTAACACACTAAAACAATATCTAGTAAAATTGATTTTTAAATCCCATTGACCATTATTTACGGGGGTTATCATGATGAAACTTAACTTTTAGCCATTTCCAACACGCATATAAAATATTAGCCAATTGGAAACTTTGCAAAGTTTTATCTCAAAATGCATCATTTCAATAGGTGTTACTTTGGAAATCGACAAATTTTGAGGTGAAAATTGAAAGTTTTTCAAAAGGCTAATATTTGACGTGTATGTTGGGAATGGTTAACAAATGAAGTTTCACCATGTTAAGCCCTTCAAATAATAGGCAAATGAAATTAAAAATATTTCTTAAGACGCGAAAACAATATCGACTAAATAAATTTTTAAATCCATTTGACCATTATCTACGTGTGCTACCAAGATGAAACTTGACATTTTAGCCATTTCCAACATGCTTTTCAAATATTAGCGGATTGGAAAATTTTGAAATTTTTATGTCAAAATGGCTTTTTTCCATAAGTCTTCCCTTTGGAAATCGATAAATTTTGAGGTGAAAGTTCAAATTTTTTAAAAAGGCTAATATTAGACGTGTATGTTGGGAATGGCTAAAAGTTGAGGTTTCACCATGTTAAACCCTTCAAACAATACGCAAATGAAGTTAAAAATATTTCGTAACACACTAAAACAATATCTAGTAAAATTGATTTTTAAATCCCATTGACCATTATTTACTGGGGTTATCATGATGAAACTTAACTTTTAGCCATTTCCAACACGCATATAAAATATTAGCCAATTGGAAACTTTGCAAAGTTTTATCTCAAAATGCATCATTTCAATAGGTGTTACTTTGGAAATCGACAAATTTTGAGGTGAAAATTGAAAGTTTTTCAAAAGGCTAATATTTGACGTGTATGTTGGGAATGGTTAACAAATGAAGTTTCACCATGTTAAGCCCTTCAAATAATAGGCAAATGAAATTAAAAATATTTCTTAAGACGCGAAAACAATATCGACTAAATAAATTTTTAAATCCATTTGACCATTATCTACGTGTGCTACCAAGATGAAACTTGACATTTTAGCCATTTCCAACATGCTTTTCAAATATTAGCGGATTGGAAAATTTTGAAATTTTTATGTCAAAATGGCTTTTTTCCATAAGTCTTCCCTTTGGAAATCGATAAATTTTGAGGTGAAAGTTCAAATTTTTTAAAAAGGCTAATATTAGACGTGTATGTTGGGAATGGCTAAAAGTTGAGGTTTCACCATGTTAAACCCTTCAAACAATACGCAAATGAAGTTAAAAATATTTCGTAACACACTAAAACAATATCTAGTAAAATTGATTTTTAAATCCCATTGACCATTATTTACAGGGGTTATCATGATGAAACTTAACTTTTAGCCATTTCCAACACGCATATAAAATATTAGCCAATTGGAAAATTTGCAAAGTTTTATCTCAAAACGCATCATTTCAATAGGTGTTACTTTGGAAATCGACAAATTTTGAGGTGAAAATTGAAAGTTTTTCAAAAGGCTAATATTTGACGTGTATGTTGGGAATGGTTAACAAATGAAGTTTCACCATGTTAAGCCCTTCAAATAATAGGCAAATGAAATTAAAAATATTTCTTAAGACGCGAAAACAATATCGACTAAATAAATTTTTAAATCCATTTGACCATTATCTACGTGTGCTACCAAGATGAAACTTGACATTTTAGCCATTTCCAACATGCTTTTCAAATATTAGCGGATTGGAAAATTTTGAAATTTTTATGTCAAAATGGCTTTTTTCCATAAGTCTTCCCTTTGGAAATCGATAAATTTTGAGGTGAAAGTTCAAATTTTTTAAAAAGGCTAATATTAGACGTGTATGTTGGGAATGGCTAAAAGTTGAGGTTTCACCATGTTAAACCCTTCAAACAATACGCAAATGAAGTTAAAAATATTTCGTAACACACTAAAACAATATCTAGTAAAATTGATTTTTAAATCCCATTGACCATTATTTACGGGGGTTATCATGATGAAACTTAACTTTTAGCCATTTCCAACACGCATATAAAATATTAGCCAATTGGAAACTTTGCAAAGTTTTATCTCAAAATGCATCATTTCAATAGGTGTTACTTTGGAAATCGACAAATTTTGAGGTGAAAATTGAAAGTTTTTCAAAAGGCTAATATTTGACGTGTATGTTGGGAATGGTTAACAAATGAAGTTTCACCATGTTAAGCCCTTCAAATAATAGGCAAATGAAATTAAAAATATTTCTTAAGACGCTAAAACAATATCGACTAAATAAATTTTTAAATCCATTTGACCATTATCTACGTGTGCTACCAAGATGAAACTTGACATTTTAGCCATTTCCAACATGCTTTTCAAATATTAGCGATTGGAAAATTTTGAAATTTTTATGTCAAAATGGCTTTTTTCCATAAGTCTTCCCTTTGGAAATCGATAAATTTTGAGGTGAAAGTTCAAATTTTTTAAAAAGGCTAATATTAGACGTGTATGTTGGGAATGGCTAAAAGTTGAGGTTTCACCATGTTAAACCCTTCAAACAATACGCAAATGAAGTTAAAAATATTTCGTAACACACTAAAACAATATCTAGTAAAATTGATTTTTAAATCCCATTGACCATTATTTACGGGGTTACCATGATGAAACTTAACTTTTAGCCATTTCCAACACGTATATAAAATATTAGCCAATTGGAAAATTTTCAAAGTTTTATGTCAAAACGCATCATTTCAATAGGTGTTACTTTGGAAATCGACAAATTTTGAGGTGAAAATTGAAAGTTTTTCAAAAGGCTAATATTTGACGTGTATGTTGGGAATGGTTAACAAATGAAGTTTCACCATGTTAAGCCCTTCAAATAATAGGCAAATGAAATTAAAAATATTTCTTAAGACGCTAAAACAATATCGACTAAATAAATTTTTAAATCCATTTGACCATTATCTACGTGTGCTACCAAGATGAAACTTGACATTTTAGCCATTTCCAACATGCTTTTCAAATATTAGCGGATTGGAAAATTTTGAAATTTTTATGTCAAAATGGCTTTTTTCCATAAGTCTTCCCTTTGGAAATCGATAAATTTTGAGGTGAAAGTTCAAATTTTTTAAAAAGGCTAATATTAGACGTGTATGTTGGGAATGGCTAAAAGTTGAGGTTTCACCATGTTAAACCCTTCAAACAATACGCAAATGAAGTTAAAAATATTTCGTAACACACTAAAACAATATCTAGTAAAATTGATTTTTAAATCCCATTGACCATTATTTACTGGGGTTATCATGATGAAACTTAACTTTTAGCCATTTCCAACACGCATATAAAATATTAGCCAATTGGAAACTTTGCAAAGTTTTATCTCAAAATGCATCATTTCAATAGGTGTTACTTTGGAAATCGACAAATTTTGAGGTGAAAATTGAAAGTTTTTCAAAAGGCTAATATTTGACGTGTATGTTGGGAATGGTTAACAAATGAAGTTTCACCATGTTAAGCCCTTCAAATAATAGGCAAATGAAATTAAAAATATTTCTTAAGACGCTAAAACAATATCGACTAAATAAATTTTTAAATCCATTTGACCATTATCTACGTGTGCTACCAAGATGAAACTTGACATTTTAGCCATTTCCAACATGCTTTTCAAATATTAGCGGATTGGAAAATTTTGAAATTTTTATGTCAAAATGGCTTTTTTCCATAAGTCTTCCCTTTGGAAATCGATAAATTTTGAGGTGAAAGTTCAAATTTTTTAAAAAGGCTAATATTAGACGTGTATGTTGGGAATGGCTAAAAGTTGAGGTTTCACCATGTTAAACCCTTCAAACAATACGCAAATGAAGTTAAAAATATTTCGTAACACACTAAAACAATATCTAGTAAAATTGATTTTTAAATCCCATTGACCATTATTTACAAGGGTTACCATGATGAAACTTAACTTTTAGCCATTTCCAACACGTATATAAAATATTAGCCAATTGGAAAATTTTCAAAGTTTTATGTCAAAACGCATCATTTCAATAGGTGTTACTTTGGAAATCGACAAATTTTGAGGTGAAAATTGAAAGTTTTTCAAAAGGCTAATATTTGACGTGTATGTTGGGAATGGTTAACAAATGAAGTTTCACCATGTTAAGCCCTTCAAATAATAGGCAAATGAAATTAAAAATATTTCTTAAGACGCTAAAACAATATCGACTAAATAAATTTTTAAATCCATTTGACCATTATCTACGTGTGCTACCAAGATGAAACTTGACATTTTAGCCATTTCCAACATGCTTTTCAAATATTAGCCGATTGGAAAATTTTGAAATTTTTATGTCAAAATGGCTTTTTTCCATAAGTCTTCCCTTTGGAAATCGATAAATTTTGAGGTGAAAGTTCAAATTTTTTAAAAAGGCTAATATTAGACGTGTATGTTGGGAATGGCTAAAAGTTGAGGTTTCACCATGTTAAACCCTTCAAACAATACGCAAATGAAGTTAAAAATATTTCGTAACACACTAAAACAATATCTAGTAAAATTGATTTTTAAATCCCATTGACCATTATTTACAGGGGTTACCATGATGAAACTTAACTTTTAGCCATTTCCAACACGCATATAAAATATTAGCCAATTGGAAAATTTTCAAAGTTTTATGTCAAAACGCATCATTTCAATAGGTGTTACTTTGGAAATCGACAAATTTTGAGGTGAAAATTGAAAGTTTTTCAAAAGGCTAATATTTGACGTGTATGTTGGGAATGGTTAACAAATGAAGTTTCACCATGTTAAGCCCTTCAAATAATAGGCAAATGAAATTAAAAATATTTCTTAAGACGCTAAAACAATATCGACTAAATAAATTTTTAAATCCATTTGACCATTATCTACGTGTGCTACCAAGATGAAACTTGACATTTTAGCCATTTCCAACATGCTTTTCAAATATTAGCATTGGAAAATTTTGAAATTTTTATGTCAAAATGGCTTTTTTCCATAAGTCTTCCCTTTGGAAATCGATAAATTTTGAGGTGAAAGTTCAAATTTTTTAAAAAGGCTAATATTAGACGTGTATGTTGGGAATGGCTAAAAGTTGAGGTTTCACCATGTTAAACCCTTCAAACAATACGCAAATGAAGTTAAAAATATTTCGTAACACACTAAAACAATATCTAGTAAAATTGATTTTTAAATCCCATTGACCATCATGATGAAACTTAACTTTTAGCCATTTCCAACACGCATATAAAATATTAGCCAATTGGAAACTTTGCAAAGTTTTATCTCAAAATGCATCATTTCAATAGGTGTTACTTTGGAAATCGACAAATTTTGAGGTGAAAATTGAAAGTTTTTCAAAAGGCTAATATTTGACGTGTATGTTGGGAATGGTTAACAAATGAAGTTTCACCATGTTAAGCCCTTCAAATAATAGGCAAATGAAATTAAAAATATTTCTTAAGACGCTAAAACAATATCGACTAAATAAATTTTTAAATCCATTTGACCATTATCTACGTGTGCTACCAAGATGAAACTTGACATTTTAGCCATTTCCAACATGCTTTTCAAATATTAGCAAATTGGAAAATTTTGAAATTTTTATGTCAAAATGGCTTTTTTCCATAAGTCTTCCTTTGGAAATCGATAAATTTTGAGGTGAAAGTTCAAATTTTTTAAAAAGGCTAATATTAGACGTGTATGTTGGGAATGGCTAAAAGTTGAGGTTTCACCATGTTAAACCCTTCAAACAATACGCAAATGAAGTTAAAAATATTTCGTAACACACTAAAACAATATCTAGTAAAATTGATTTTTAAATCCCATTGACCATTATTTACAGGGGTTACCATGATGAAACTTAACTTTTAGCCATTTCCAACACGCATATAAAATATTAGCCAATTGGAAAATTTGCAAAGTTTTATGTCAAAATGCATCATTTCAATAGGTGTTACTTTGGAAATCGACAAATTTTGAGGTGAAAATTGAAAGTTTTTCAAAAGGCTAATATTTGACGTGTATGTTGGGAATGGTTAACAAATGAAGTTTCACCATGTTAAGCCCTTCAAATAATAGGCAAATGAAATTAAAAATATTTCTTAAGACGCTAAAACAATATCGACTAAATAAATTTTTAAATCCATTTGACCATTATCTACGTGTGCTACCAAGATGAAACTTGACATTTTAGCCATTTCCAACATGCTTTTCAAATATTAGCAGATTGGAAAATTTTGAAATTTTTATGTCAAAATGGCTTTTTTCCATAAGTCTTCCCTTTGGAAATCGATAAATTTTGAGGTGAAAGTTCAAATTTTTTAAAAAGGCTAATATTAGACGTGTATGTTGGGAATGGCTAAAAGTTGAGGTTTCACCATGTTAAACCCTTCAAACAATACGCAAATGAAGTTAAAAATATTTCGTAACACACTAAAACAATATCTAGTAAAATTGATTTTTAAATCCCATTGACCATTATTTACGGGGTTATCATGATGAAACTTAACTTTTAGCCATTTGCAACACGCATATAAAATATTAGCCAATTGGAAAATTTTCAAAGTTTTATGTCAAAATGCATCATTTCAATAGGTGTTACTTTGGAAATCGACAAATTTTGAGGTGAAAATTGAAAGTTTTTCAAAAGGCTAATATTTGACGTGTATGTTGGGAATGGTTAACAAATGAAGTTTCACCATGTTAAGCCCTTCAAATAATAGGCAAATGAAATTAAAAATATTTCTTAAGACGCTAAAACAATATCGACTAAATAAATTTTTAAATCCATTTGACCATTATCTACGTGTGCTACCAAGATGAAACTTGACATTTTAGCCATTTCCAACATGCTTTTCAAATATTAGCAGATTGGAAAATTTTGAAATTTTTATGTCAAAATGGCTTTTTTCCATAAGTCTTCCCTTTGGAAATCGATAAATTTTGAGGTGAAAGTTCAAATTTTTTAAAAAGGCTAATATTAGACGTGTATGTTGGGAATGGCTAAAAGTTGAGGTTTCACCATGTTAAACCCTTCAAACAATACGCAAATGAAGTTAAAAATATTTCGTAACACACTAAAACAATATCTAGTAAAATTGATTTTTAAATCCCATTGACCATTATTTACGGGGTTACCATGATGAAACTTAACTTTTAGCCATTTCCAACACGCATATAAAATATTAGCCAATGGAAAAATTTTCAAATTTTTTTTCAAAACACATCATTTCAATAGGTGTTACTTTGGAAATCGACAAATTTTGAGGTGAAAATTGAAAGTTTTTCAAAAGGCTAATATTTGACGTGTATGTTGGGAATGGTTAACAAATGAAGTTTCACCATGTTAAGCCCTTCAAATAATAGGCAAATGAAATTAAAAATATTTCTTAAGACGCTAAAACAATATCGACTAAATAAATTTTTAAATCCATTTGACCATTATCTACGTGTGCTACCAAGATGAAACTTGACATTTTAGCCATTTCCAACATGCTTTTCAAATATTAGCAGATTGGAAAATTTTGAAATTTTTATGTCAAAATGGCTTTTTTCCATAAGTCTTCCCTTTGGAAATCGATAAATTTTGAGGTGAAAGTTCAAATTTTTTAAAAAGGCTAATATTAGACGTGTATGTTGGGAATGGCTAAAAGTTGAGGTTTCACCATGTTAAACCCTTCAAACAATACGCAAATGAAGTTAAAAATATTTCGTAACACACTAAAACAATATCTAGTAAAATTGATTTTTAAATCCCATTGACCATTATTTACAAGGGGTTACCATGATGAAACTTAACTTTTAGCCATTTCCAACACGTATATAAAATATTAGCCAATTGGAAAATTTTCAAAGTTTTATGTCAAAACGCATCATTTCAATAGGTGTTACTTTGGAAATCGACAAATTTTGAGGTGAAAATTGAAAGTTTTTCAAAAGGCTAATATTTGACGTGTATGTTGGGAATGGTTAACAAATGAAGTTTCACCATGTTAAGCCCTTCAAATAATAGGCAAATGAAATTAAAAATATTTCTTAAGACGCTAAAACAATATCGACTAAATAAATTTTTAAATCCATTTGACCATTATCTACGTGTGCTACCAAGATGAAACTTGACATTTTAGCCATTTCCAACATGCTTTTCAAATATTAGCAGATTGGAAAATTTTGAAATTTTTATGTCAAAATGGCTTTTTTCCATAAGTCTTCCCTTTGGAAATCGATAAATTTTGAGGTGAAAGTTCAAATTTTTTAAAAAGGCTAATATTAGACGTGTATGTTGGGAATGGCTAAAAGTTGAGGTTTCACCATGTTAAACCCTTCAAACAATACGCAAATGAAGTTAAAAATATTTCGTAACACACTAAAACAATATCTAGTAAAATTGATTTTTAAATCCCATTGACCATTATTTACAGGGGTTACCATGATGAAACTTAACTTTTAGCCATTTCCAACACGCATATAAAATATTAGCCAATTGGAAAATTTGCAAAGTTTTATGTCAAAATGCATCATTTCAATAGGTGTTACTTTGGAAATCGACAAATTTTGAGGTGAAAATTGAAAGTTTTTCAAAAGGCTAATATTTGACGTGTATGTTGGGAATGGTTAACAAATGAAGTTTCACCATGTTAAGCCCTTCAAATAATAGGCAAATGAAATTAAAAATATTTCTTAAGACGCTAAAACAATATCGACTAAATAAATTTTTAAATCCATTTGACCATTATCTACGTGTGATACCAAGATGAAACTTGACATTTTAGCCATTTCCAACATGCTTTTCAAATATTAGCCGATTGGAAAATTTTGAAATTTTTATGTCAAAATGGCTTTTTTCCATAAGTCTTCCCTTTGGAAATCGATAAATTTTGAGGTGAAAGTTCAAATTTTTTAAAAAGGCTAATATTAGACGTGTATGTTGGGAATGGCTAAAAGTTGAGGTTTCACCATGTTAAACCCTTCAAACAATACGCAAATGAAGTTAAAAATATTTCGTAACACACTAAAACAATATCTAGTAAAATTGATTTTTAAATCCCATTGACCATTATTTACAGGGGTTACCATGATGAAACTTAACTTTTAGCCATTTCCAACACGTATATAAAATATTAGCCAATTGGAAAATTTTCAAAGTTTTATGTCAAAACGCATCATTTCAATAGGTGTTACTTTGGAAATCGACAAATTTTGAGGTGAAAATTGAAAGTTTTTCAAAAGGCTAATATTTGACGTGTATGTTGGGAATGGTTAACAAATGAAGTTTCACCATGTTAAGCCCTTCAAATAATAGGCAAATGAAATTAAAAATATTTCTTAAGACGCTAAAACAATATCGACTAAATAAATTTTTAAATCCATTTGACCATTATCTACGTGTGCTACCAAGATGAAACTTGACATTTTAGCCATTTCCAACATGCTTTTCAAATATTAGCCATTGGAAAATTTTGAAATTTTTATGTCAAAATGGCTTTTTTCCATAAGTCTTCCCTTTGGAAATCGATAAATTTTGAGGTGAAAGTTCAAATTTTTTAAAAAGGCTAATATTAGACGTGTATGTTGGGAATGGCTAAAAGTTGAGGTTTCACCATGTTAAACCCTTCAAACAATACGCAAATGAAGTTAAAAATATTTCGTAACACACTAAAACAATATCTAGTAAAATTTATTTTTAAATCCCATTGACCATTATTTACAGGGGTTATCATGATGAAACTTAACTTTTAGCCATTTCCAACACGCATGTAAAATATTAGCCAATTGGAAAATTTTCAAAGTTTTATGTCAAAACGCATCATTTCAATAGGTGTTACTTTGGAAATCGACAAATTTTGAGGTGAAAATTGAAAGTTTTTCAAAAGGCTAATATTTGACGTGTATGTTGGGAATGGTTAACAAATGAAGATTCACCATGTTAAGCCCTTCAAATAATAGGCAAATGAAATTAAAAATATTTCTTAAGACGCTAAAACAATATCGACTAAGTAAATTTTTAAATCCATTTGACCATTATCTAAGTGTGATACCACGATGAAACTTGACGTTTCAGTTCCATACTATTCAAAAATAAGAAAATTAGTGAAAATTTAAATATTTTTATATCAAAATTGTTTTTCCCAAAAATTCCCCCTTAGGAAACCATAAATTTTGGAGGGAAAGTTCAAATTTTTTAAAAAGGCTAATATTAGATGTGTATGTTGGGAATGGCTAAAATTTGAGGTTTCACCATGTTAAACCCTTCAAACAATACGCAAATGAAGTTAAAAATATTTCGTAACACACTAAAACAATATCTAGTAAAATTGATTTTTAAATCCCATTGACCATTATTTACGGGGGTTACCATGATGAAACTTAACTTTTAGCCATTTCCAACACGCATATAAAATATTACCCAATTGGAAAATTTTCAAAGTTTTATGTCAAAACGCATCATTTCAATAGGTGTTACTTTGGAAATCGACAAATTTTGAGGTGAAAATTGAAAGTTTTTCAAAAGGCTAATATTTGACGTGTATGTTGTGAATGGTTAACAAATGAAGTTTCACCATGTTAAGCCCTTCAAATAATAGGCAAATGAAATTAAAAATATTTCCTAAGACGCTAAAACAATATCGACTAAATAAATTTTTAAATCCATTTGACCATTATCTACGTGTGATACCAGGATGAAACTTGACATTTTAGCCATTTCCAACATGCTTTTCAAATATTAGCAGATTGGAAAATTTTGAAATTTTTATGTCAAAATGGCTTCTTTCCATAAGTCTTCCCTTTGGAAATCGATAAATTTTGAGGTGAAAGTTCAAATTTTTTAAAAAGGCTAATATTAGATGTGTATGTTGGGAATGGCTAAAATTTGAGGTTTCACCATGTTAAACCCTTCAAACAATACGCAAATGAAGTTAAAAATATTTCGTAACACACTAAAACAATATCTAGTAAAATTGATTTTTAAATCCCATTGACCATTATTTACGGGGTTACCATGATGAAACTTAACTTTTAGCCATTTCCAACACGCATGTAAAATATTAGCCAATTGGAAAATTTTCAAAGTTTTATGTCAAAACGCATCATTTCAATAGGTGTTACTTTGGAAATCGACAAATTTTGAGGTGAATATTGAAAGTTTTTCAAAAGGCTAATATTTGACGTGTATGTTGGGAATGGTTAACAAATGAAGTTTCACCATGTTAAGCCCTTCAAATAATAGGCAAATGAAATTAAAAATATTTCTTAAGACGCTAAAACAATATCTACTAAATAAATTTTTAAATCCATTTGACCATTATCTACGTGTGATACCAGGATGAAACTAGAAGTTTTAGCCATTTCCAACATGCTTTTCAAATATTAGCCGATTGGAAAATTTTGAAATTTTTATGTCAAAATGGCTTTTTTCCATAAGTCTTCCCTTTAGAAATCGATAAATTTTGAGGTGAAAGTTCAAATTTTTTAAAAAGGCTAATATTAGATGTGTATGTTGGGAATGGCTAAAAGTTGAGGTTTCACCATGTTAAACCCTTCAAACAATACGCAAATGAAGTTAAAAATATTTTGTAACACACTAAAACATTATCTAGTAAAATTTATTTTTAAATCCCATTCACCATTATTTACGGGGGTTACCATGATGAAACTTAAGTTTTATCCATTTCCAACACGCATGTAAGATATTAGCCAATTGGAAAATTTTCAAATATTTATGTCAAAACGCATCATTTCAATAGGTGTTACTTTGGAAATCGACAAATTTTGAGGTGAAAATTGAAAGTTTTTCAAAAGGCTAATATTTGACGTGTATGTTGGGAATGGTTAACAAATGAAGTTTCACCATGTTAAGCCCTTCAAATAATAGGCAAATGAAATTAAAAATATTTCTTAAGACGCTAAAACAATATCGACTAAGTAAATTTTTAAATCCATTTGACCATTATCTAAGTGTGATACCAAGATGAAACTTGACGTTTTAGCCATTTCCAACATGCTTTTCAAATATTAGCCAATTGGAAAATTTTGAAATTTTATGTCAAAATGGCTTTTTTCCATAAGTCTTCCCTTTAGAAATCGATAAATTTTGAGGTGAAAGTTCAAATTTTTTAAAAAGGCTAATATTAGATGTGTATGTTGGGAATGGCTAAAATTTGAGGTTTCACCATGTTAAACCCTTCAAACAATACGCAAATGAAGTTAAAAATATTTCGTAACACACTAAAACAATATCTAGTAAAATTGATTTTTAAATCCCATTGACCATTATTTACAGGGGTTACCATGATGAAACTTAACTTTTAGCCATTTCCAACACGCATGTAAAATATTACCCAATTGGAAAATTTTCAAAGTTTTATGTCAAAACGCATCATTTCAATAGGTGTTACTTTGGAAATCGACAAATTTTGAGGTGAAAATTGAAAGTTTTTCAAAAGGCTAATATTTGACGTTTATGTTGTGAATATTTAACAAATGAAGTTTCACCATGTTAAGCCCTTCAAATAATAGGCAAATGAAATTAAAAATATTTCTTAAGACGCTAAAACAATATCGACTAAGTAAATTTTTAAATCTATTTGACCATTATCTAAGTGTGATACCAAGATGAAACTTGACGTTTTAGCCATTTCCAACATGCTTTTCAAATATTAGCCAATTGGAAAATTTTGAAATTTTATGTCAAAATGGCTTTTTTCCATAAGTCTTCCCTTTAGAAATCGATAAATTTTGAGGTGAAAGTTCAAATTTTTTAAAAAGGCTAATATTAGATGTGTATGTTGGGAATGGCTAAAATTTGAGGTTTCACCATGTTAAACCCTTCAAACAATACGCAAATGAAGTTAAAAATATTTCGTAACACACTAAAACAATATCTAGTAAAATTGATTTTTAAATCCCATTGACCATTATTTACGGGGGTTACCATGATGAAACTTAACTTTTAGCCATTTCCAACACGCATGTAAAATATTACCCAATTGGAAAATTTTCAAAGTTTTATGTCAAAACGCATCAGTTCAATAGGTGTTACTTTGGAAATCGACAAATTTTGAGGTGAAAATTGAAAGTTTTTCAAAAGGCTAATATTTGACGTTTATGTTGTGAATATTTAACAAATGAAGTTTCACCATGTTAAGCCCTTCAAATAATAGGCAAATGAAATTAAAAATATTTCTTAAGACGCTAAAACAATATCGACTAAGTAAATTTTTAAATCTATTTGACCATTATCTAAGTGTGATACCAAGATGAAACTTGACGTTTTAGCCATTTCCAACATGCTTTTCAAATATTAGCCAATTGGAAAATTTTGAAATTTTATGTCAAAATGGCTTTTTTCCATAAGTCTTCCCTTTAGAAATCGATAAATTTTGAGGTGAAAGTTCAAATTTTTTAAAAAGGCTAATATTAGATGTGTATGTTGGGAATGGCTAAAATTTGAGGTTTCACCATGTTAAACCCTTCAAACAATACGCAAATGAAGTTAAAAATATTTCGTAACACACTAAAACAATATCTAGTAAAATTGATTTTTAAATCCCATTGACCATTATTTACAGGGGTTACCATGATGAAACTTAACTTTTAGCCATTTCCAACACGCATGTAAAATATTACCCAATTGGAAAATTTTCAAAGTTTTATGTCAAAACGCATCAGTTCAATAGGTGTTACTTTGGAAATCGACAAATTTTGAGGTGAAAATTGAAAGTTTTTCAAAAGGCTAATATTTGACGTTTATGTTGGGAATATTTAACAAATGAAGTTTCACCATGTTAAGCCCTTCAAATAATAGGCAAATGAAATTAAGAATATTTTTTAAGACGCTAAAACAATATCGACTAAATAAATTTTTAAATCCATTTGACCATTATCTACGTGTGATACCAAGATGAAACTTGACGTTTTAGCCATTTCCAACATGCTTTTCAAATATTAGCAGATTGGAAAATTTTGAAATTTTTATGTGAAAATGGCTTTTTTCCATAAGTCTTCCCTTTGGAAATCGATAAATTTTGAGGTGAAAGTTCAAATTTTTTAAAAAGGCTAATATTAGATGTGTATGTTGGGAATGGCTAAAATTTGAGGTTTCACCATGTTAAACCCTTCAAACAATACGCAAATGAAGTTAAAAATATTTCGTTACACACTAAAACAATATCTAGTAAAATTGATTTTTAAATCCCACTGACCATTATTTACAGGGGTTACCATGATGAAACTTAACTTTTAGCCATTTCCAACACGCATGTAAAATATTAGCCAATTGGAAAATTTTCAAATATTTATGTCAAAACGCATCATTTCAATAGGTGTTACTTTGGAAATCGACTAATTTTGAGGTGAATATTGAAAGTTTTTCAAAAGACTAATATTTGACGTGTATGTTGGGAATGGTTAACAAATGAAGTTTTACCATTGTAAGCCCTTCAAATAATAGGCAAATGAAATTAAAAATATTTCTTAAGACGCTAAAACAATATCTACTAAATAAATTTTTAAATCCATTTGACCATTATCTACGTGTGATACCAGGATGAAACTAGAAGTTTTAGCCATTTCCAACATGCTTTTCAAATATTAGCCGATTGGAAAATTTTGAAATATTTATGTCAAAATGGCTTTTTTGCATAAGTCTTCCCTTTGGAAATCGATAAATTTTGAGGTGAAAGTTCAAATTTTTTAAAAAGGCTAATATTAGATGTGTATGTTGGGAATGGCTAAAAGTTGAGGTTTCACCATGTTAAACCCTTCAAACAATACGCAAATGAAGTTAAAAATATTTTGTAACACACTAAAACATTATCTAGTAAAATTTATTTTTAAATCCCATTCACCATTATTTACAGGGGTTACCATGATGAAACTTAAGTTTTATCCATTTCCAACACGCATGTAAGATATTAGCCAATTGGAAAATTTTCAAATATTTATGTCAAAACGCATCATTTCAATAGGTGTTACTTTGGAAATCGACAAATTTTGAGGTGAAAATTGAAAGTTTTTCAAAAGGCTAATATTTGACGTGTATGTTGGGAATGGTTAACAAATGAAGTTTCACCATGTTAAGCCCTTCAAATAATAGGCAAATGAAATTAAAAATATTTCTTAAGACGCTAAAACAATATCGACTAAGTAAATTTTTAAATCCATTTGACCATTATCTAAGTGTGATACCAAGATGAAACTTGACGTTTTAGCCATTTCCAACATGCTTTTCAAATATTAGCCAATTGGAAAATTTTGAAATTTTATGTCAAAATGGCTTTTTTCCATAAGTCTTCCCTTTAGAAATCGATAAATTTTGAGGTGAAAGTTCAAATTTTTTAAAAAGGCTAATATTAGATGTGTATGTTGGGAATGGCTAAAATTTGAGGTTTCACCATGTTAAACCCTTCAAACAATACGCAAATGAAGTTAAAAATATTTCGTAACACACTAAAACAATATCTAGTAAAATTGATTTTTAAATCCCATTGACCATTATTTACGGGGGTTACCATGATGAAACTTAACTTTTAGCCATTTCCAACACGCATGTAAAATATTTCCCAATTGGAAAATTTTCAAATTTTTATGTCAAAACGCATCATTTCAATAGGTGTTACTTTGGAAATCGACAAATTTTGAGGTGAAAATTGAAAGTTTTTCAAAAGGCTAATATTTGACGTTTATGTTGTGAATATTTAACAAATGAAGTTTCACCATGTTAAGCCCTTCAAATAATAGGCAAATGAAATTAAAAATATTTCTTAAGACGCTAAAACAATATCGACTAAATAAATTTTTAAATCCATTTGACCATTATCTACGTGTGATACCAGGATGAAACTTGACGTTTTAGCCATTTCCAACATGCTTTTCAAATATTAGCAGATTGGAAAATTTTGAAATTTTTATGTCAAAATGGCTTTTTTCCATAAGTCTTCCCTTTGGAAATCGATAAATTTTGAGGTGAAAGTTCAAATTTTTTAAAAAGGCTAATATTAGATGTGTATGTTGGGAATGGCTAAAATTTGAGGTTTCACCATGTTAAACCCTTCAAACAATACGCAAATGAAGTTAAAAATATTTCGTAACACACTAAAACAATATCTAGTAAAATTGATTTTTAAATCCCATTGACCATTATTTACAGGGGTTACCATGATGAAACTTAACTTTTAGCCATTTCCAACACGCATGTAAAATATTAACCAATTCGAAAATTTTCAAAGTTTTATGTCAAAATGCATCATTCCAATAGGTGTTACTTTGGAAATCGACAAATTTTGAGGTGAAAATTGAAAGTTTTTCAAAAGGCTAATATTTGACGTGTATGTTGTGAATGGTTAACAAATGAAGTTTCACCATGTTAAGCCCTTCAAATAATAGGCAAATGAAATTAAAAATATTTCTTAAGACGCTAAAACAATATCGACTAAATAAAATTTTAAATCCATTTGACCATTATCTACGTGTGATACCAGGATGAAACTTGACATTTTAGCCATTTCCAACATGCTTTTCAAATATTAGCAGATTGGAAAATTTTGAAATTTTTATGTCAAAATGGCTTTTTTCCATAAGTCTTCCCTTTGGAAATCGATAAATTTTGAGGTGAAAGTTCAAATTTTTTAAAAAGGCTAATATTAGATGTGTATGTTGGGAATGGCTAAAATTTGAGGTTTCACCATGTTAAACCCTTCAAACAATACGCAAATGAAGTTAAAAATATTTCGTAACACACTAAAACAATATCTAGTAAAATTGATTTTTAAATCCCATTGACCATTATTTACGGGGGTTACCATGATGAAACTTAACTTTTAGCCATTTCCAACACGCATGTAAAATATTACCCAATTGGAAAATTTTCAAAGTTTTATGTCAAAACGCATCGGTTCAATAGGTGTTACTTTGGAAATCGACAAATTTTGAGGTGAAAATTGAAAGTTTTTCAAAAGGCTAATATTTGACGTTTATGTTGTGAATAGTTAACAAATGAAGTTTCACCATGTTAAGCCCTTCAAATAATAGGCAAATGAAATTAAAAATATTTCTTAAGATGCTAAAACAATATCGACTAAATAAATTTTTAAATCCATTTGACCATTATCTACGTGTGATACAAGGATGAAACTTGACGTTTTAGCCATTTCCAACATGCTTTTCAAATATTAGCGGATTGGAAAATTTTGAAATTTTTATGTCAAAATGGCTTTTTTCCATAAGTCTTCCCTTTGGAAATCGATAAATTTTGAGGTGAAAGTTCAAATTTTTTAAAAAGGCTAATATTAGATGTGTATGTTGGGAATGGCTAAAATTTGAGGTTTCACCATGTTAAACCCTTCAAACAATACGCAAATGAAGTTAAAAATATTTCGTAACACACTAAAACAATATCTAGTAAAATTGATTTTTAAATCCCATTGACCATTATTTACGGGGGTTACCATGATGAAACTTAACTTTTAGCCATTTCCAACACGCATGTAAAATATTACCCAATTGGAAAATTTTCAAAGTTTTATGTCAAAACGCATCGGTTCAATAGGTGTTACTTTGGAAATCGACAAATTTTGAGGTGAAAATTGAAAGTTTTTCAAAAGGCTAATATTTGACGTGTATGTTATGAATGGTTAACAAATGATGTTTCACCATGTTAAGCCCTTCAAATAATAGGCAAATGAAATTAAAAATATTTCTTAAGATGCTAAAACAATATCGACTAAATAAATTTTTAAATCCATTTGACCATTATCTACGTGTGATACAAGGATGAAACTTGACATTTTAGCCATTTCCAACATGCTTTTCAAATATTAGCAGATTGGAAAATTTTGAAATTTTTATGTCAAAATGGCTTTTTTCCATAAGTCTTCCCTTTGGAAATCGATAAATTTTGAGGTGAAAGTTCAAATTTTTTAAAAAGGCTAATATTAGATGTGTATGTTGGGAATGGCTAAAATTTGAGGTTTCACCATGTTAAACCCTTCAAACAATACGCAAATGAAGTTAAAAATATTTCGTAACACACTAAAACAATATCTAGTAAAATTGATTTTTAAATCCCATTGACCATTATTTACGGGGGTTACCATGATGAAACTTAACTTTTAGCCATTTCCAACACGCATGTAAAATATTACCCAATTGGAAAATTTTCAAAGTTTTATGTCAAAACGCATCGGTTCAATAGGTGTTACTTTGGAAATCGACAAATTTTGAGGTGAAAATTGAAAGTTTTTCAAAAGGCTAATATTTGACGTGTATGTTGTGAATGGTTAACAAATGAAGTTTCACCATGTTAAGCCCTTCAAATAATAGGCAAATGAAATTAAAAATATTTCTTAAGACGCTAAAACAATATCGACTAAATAAATTTTTAAATCCATTTGACCATTATCTACGTGTGATACCAGGATGAAACTTGACGTTTTAGCCATTTCCAACATGCTTTTCAAATATTAGCCATTGGAAAATTTTGAAATTTTTATGTCAAAATGGCTTTTTTCCACAAGTCTTCCCTTTGGAAATCGATAAATTTTGAGGTGAAAGTTCAAATTTTTTAAAAAGGCTAATATTAGATGTGTATGTTGAGAGTGGCTAAAATTTGAGGTTTCACCATGTTAAACCCTTCAAACAATACGCAAATGAAGTTAAAAATATTTCGTAACACACTAAAACAATATCTAGTAAAATTGATTTTTAAATCCCATTGACCATTATTTACAGGGGTTACCATGATGAAACTTAACTTTTATCCATTTCCAACACGCATGTAAAATATTACCCAATTGGAAAATTTTCAAAGTTTTATGTCAAAACGCATCAGTTCAATAGGTGTTACTTTGGAAATCGACAAATTTTGAGGTGAAAATTGAAAGTTTTTCAAAAGGCTAATATTTGACGTGTATGTTATGAATGGTTAACAAATGATGTTTCACCATGTTAAGCCCTTCAAATAATAGGCAAATGAAATTAAAAATATTTCTTAAGACGCTAAAACAATATCGACTAAATAAATTTTTAAATCCATTTGACCATTATCTACGTGTGATACAAGGATGAAACTTGACGTTTTAGCCATTTCCAACATGCTTTTCAAATATTAGCGATTGGAAAATTTTGAAATTTTTATGTCAAAATGGCTTTTTTCCATAAGTCTTCCCTTTGGAAATCGATAAATTTTGAGGTGAAAGTTCAAATTTTTTAAAAAGGCTAATATTAGATGTGTATGTTGGGAATGGCTAAAATTTGAGGTTTCACCATGTTAAACCCTTCAAACAATACGCAAATGAAGTTAAAAATATTTCGTTACACACTAAAACAATATCTAGTAAAATTGATTTTTAAATCCCACTGACCATTATTTACGGGGGTTACCATGATGAAACTTAACTTTTAGCCATTTCCAACACGCATGTAAAATATTACCCAATTGGAAAATTTTCAAAGTTTTATGTCAAAACGCATCGGTTTCAATAGGTGTTACTTTGGAAATCGACAAATTTTGAGGTGAAAATTGAAAGTTTTTCAAAAGGCTAATATTTGACGTGTATGTTGTGAATGGTTAACAAATGAAGTTTCACCATGTTAAGCCCTTCAAATAATAGGCAAATGAAATTAAAAATATTTCTTAAGACGCTAAAACAATATCGACTAAATAAATTTTTAAATCCATTTGACCATTATCTACGTGTGATACCGGGATGAAACTTGACATTTTAGCCATTTCCAACATGCTTTTCAAATATTAGCGGATTGGAAAATTTTGAAATTTTTATGTCAAAATGGCTTTTTTCCATAAGTCTTCCCTTTGGAAATCGATAAATTTTGAGGTGAAAGTTCAAATTTTTTAAAAAGGCTAATATTAGATGTGTATGTTGGGAATGGCTAAAAGTTGAGGTTTCACCATGTTAAACCCTTCAAACAATACGCAAATGAAGTTAAAAATGTTTCGTAACACACTAAAACAATATCTAGTAAAATTGATTTTTACATCCCATTGACCATTACTTACAGGGGTTACCATGATGAAACTTAAGTTTTATCCATTTCCAACACGCATGTAAGATATTAGCCAATTGGAAAATTTTCAAATATTTATGTCAAAACGCATCATTTCAATAGGTGTTACTTTGGAAATCGACTAATTTTGAGGTGAATATTGAAAGTTTTTCAAAAGACTAATATTTGACGTGTATGTTGGGAATGGTTAACAAATGAAGTTTTACCATTGTAAGCCCTTCAAATAATAGGCAAATGAAATTAAAAATATTTCTTAAGACGCTAAAACAATATCTACTAAATAAATTTTTAAATCCATTTGACCATTATCTACGTGTGATACCAGGATGAAACTAGAAGTTTTAGCCATTTCCAACATGCTTTTCAAATATTAGCCGATTGGAAAATTTTGAAATATTTATGTCAAAATGGCTTTTTTCCATAAGTCTTCCCTTTGGAAATCGATAAATTTTGAGGTGAAAGTTCAAATTTTTTAAAAAGGCTAATATTAGATGTGTATGTTGGGAATGGCTAAAATTTGAGGTTTCACCATGTTAAACCCTTCAAACAATACGCAAATGAAGTTAAAAATATTTCGTAACACACTAAAACAATATCTAGTAAAATTGATTTTTAAATCCCATTGACCATTATTTACGGGGGTTACCATGATGAAACTTAACTTTTAGCCATTTCCAACACGCATGTAAAATATTACCCAATTGGAAAATTTTCAAAGTTTTATGTCAAAACGCATCGATTTCAATAGGTGTTACTTTGGAAATCGACAAATTTTGAGGTGAAAATTGAAAGTTTTTCAAAAGGCTAATATTTGACGTTTATGTTGTGAATATTTAACAAATGAAGTTTCACCATGTTAAGCCCTTCAAATAATAGGCAAATGAAATTAAAAATATTTCTTAAGACGCTAAAACAATATCGACTAAATAAATTTTTAAATCCATTTGACCATTATCTACGTGTGATACCAGGATGAAACTTGACGTTTTAGCCATTTCCAACATGCTTTTCAAATATTAGCCAATTGGAAAATTTTGAAATTTTTATGTCAAAATGGCTTTTTTCCATAAGTCTTCCCTTTGGAAATCGATAAATTTTGAGGTGAAAGTTCAAATTTTTTAAAAAGGCTAATATTAGATGTGTATGTTGGGAATGGCTAAAATTTGAGGTTTCACCATGTTAAACCCTTCAAACAATACGCAAATGAAGTTAAAAATATTTCGTTACACACTAAAACAATATCTAGTAAAATTGATTTTTAAATCCCACTGACCATTATTTACAGGGGTTACCATGATGAAACTTAACTTTTAGCCATTTCCAACACGCATGTAAAATATTACCCAATTGGAAAATTTTCAAAGTTTTATGTCAAAATGCATCGGTTCAATAGGTGTTACTTTGGAAATCGACAAATTTTGAGGTGAAAATTGAAAGTTTTTCAAAAGGCTAATATTTGACGTGTATGTTGTGAATGGTTAACAAATGAAGTTTCACCATGTTAAGCCCTTCAAATAATAGGCAAATGAAATTAAAAATATTTCCTAAGACGCTAAAACAATATCGACTAAATAAATTTTTAAATCCATTTGACCATTATCTACGTGTGATACCAGGATGAAACTTGACATTTTAGCCATTTCCAACATGCTTTTCAAATATTAGCGGATTGGAAAATTTTGAAATTTTTATGTCAAAATGGCTTTTTTCCATAAGTCTTCCCTTTGGAAATCGATAAATTTTGAGGTGAAAGTTCAAATTTTTTAAAAAGGCTAATATTAGATGTGTATGTTGGGAATGGCTAAAAGTTGAGGTTTCACTATGTTAAACCCTTTAAACAATACGTAAATGAAGTTAAAAATGTTTCGTAACACACTAAAACAATATCTAGTAAAATTGATTTTTACATCCCATTGACCATTACTTACGGGGGGTTACCATGATGAAACTTAAGTTTTATCCATTTCCAACACGCATGTAAGATATTAGCCAATTGGAAAATTTTCAAATATTTATGTCAAAACGCATCATTTCAATAGGTGTTACTTTGGAAATCGACTAATTTTGAGGTGAATATTGAAATTTTTTCAAAAGACTAATATTTGACGTGTATGTTGGGAATGGTTAACAAATGAAGTTTTACCATTGTAAGCCCTTCAAATAATAGGCAAATGAAATTAAAAATATTTCTTAAGACGCTAAAACAATATCTACTAAATAAATTTTTAAATCCATTTGACCATTATCTACGTGTGATACCGGGATGAAACTAGAAGTTTTAGCCATTTCCAACATGCTTTTCAAATATTAGCCGATTGGAAAATTTTGAAATATTTATGTCAAAATGGCTTTTTTCCATAAGTCTTCCCTTTGGAAATCGATAAATTTTGAGGTGAAAGTTCAAATTTTTTAAAAAGGCTAATATTAGATGTGTATGTTGGGAATGGCTAAAATTTGAGGTTTCAGCATGTTAAACCCTTCAAACAATACGCAAATGAAGTTAAAAATATTTCGTAACACACTAAAACAATATCTAGTAAAATTGATTTTTAAATCCCATTGACCATTATTTACAGGGGTTACCATGATGAAACTTAACTTTTAGCCATTTCCAACACGCATGTAAAATATTACCCAATTGGAAAATTTTCAAAGTTTTATGTCAAAACGCATCAGTTCAATAGGTGTTACTTTGGAAATCGACAAATTTTGAGGTGAAAATTGAAAGTTTTTCAAAAGGCTAATATTTGACGTTTATGTTGTGAATATTTAACAAATGAAGTTTCACCATGTTAAGCCCTTCAAATAATAGGCAAATGAAATTAAGAATATTTCTTAAGACGCTAAAACAATATCGACTAAATAAATTTTTAAATTCATTTGACCATTATCTACGTGTGATACCAAGATGAAACTTGACGTTTTAGCCATTTCCAACATGCTTTTCAAATATTAGCCAATTGGAAAATTTTGAAATTTTTATGTCAAAATGACTTTTTTCCATAAGTCTTCCCTTTGGAAATCGATAAATTTTGAGGTGAAAGTTCAAATTTTTTAAAAAGGCTAATATTAGATGTGTATGTTGGGAATGGCTAAAATTTGAGGTTTCACCATGTTAAACCCTTCAAACAATACGCAAATGAAGTTAAAAATATTTCGTTACACACTAAAACAATATCTAGTAAAATTGATTTTTAAATCCCATCGACCATTATTTACAGGGGTTACCATGATGAAACTTAACTTTTAGCCATTTCCAACACGCATGTAAAATATTACCCAATTGGAAAATTTTCAAAGTTTTATGTCAAAATGCATCAGTTCAATAGGTGTTACTTTGGAAATCGACAAATTTTGAGGTGAAAATTGAAAGTTTTTCAAAAGGCTAATATTTGACGTGTATGTTGTGAATGGTTAACAAATGAAGTTTCACCATGTTAAGCCCTTCAAATAATAGGCAAATGAAATTAAAAATATTTCCTAAGACGCTAAAACAATAACGACTAAATAAATTTTTAAATCCATTTGACCATTATCTACGTGTGATACCAGGATGAAACTTGACATTTTAGCCATTTCCAACATGCTTTTCAAATATTAGCAGATTGGAAAATTTTGAAATTTTTATGTCAAAATGGCTTTTTTCCATAAGTCTTCCCTTTGGAAATCGATAAATTTTGAGGTGAAAGTTCAAATTTTTTAAAAAGGCTAATATTAGATGTGTATGTTGGGAATGGCTAAAAGTTGAGGTTTCACTATGTTAAACCCTTTAAACAATACGTAAATGAAGTTAAAAATGTTTCGTAACACACTAAAACAATATCTAGTAAAATTGATTTTTACATCCCATTGACCATTACTTACAGGGGTTACCATGATGAAACTTAAGTTTTATCCATTTCCAACACGCATGTAAGATATTAGCCAATTGGAAAATTTTCAAATATTTATGTCAAAACGCATCATTTCAATAGGTGTTACTTTGGAAATCGACTAATTTTGAGGTGAATATTGAAATTTTTTCAAAAGACTAATATTTGACGTGTATGTTGGGAATGGTTAACAAATGAAGTTTTACCATTGTAAGCCCTTCAAATAATAGGCAAATGAAATTAAAAATATTTCTTAAGACGCTAAAACAATATCTACTAAATAAATTTTTAAATCCATTTGACCATTATCTACGTGTGATACCAGGATGAAACTAGAAGTTTTAGCCATTTCCAACATGCTTTTCAAATATTAGCCGATTGGAAAATTTTGAAATATTTATGTCAAAATGGCTTTTTTCCATAAGTCTTCCCTTTGGAAATCGATAAATTTTGAGGTGAAAGTTCAAATTTTTTAAAAAGGCTAATATTAGATGTGTATGTTGGGAATGGCTAAAATTTGAGGTTTCAGCATGTTAAACCCTTCAAACAATACGCAAATGAAGTTAAAAATATTTCGTAACACACTAAAACAATATCTAGTAAAATTGATTTTTAAATCCCATTGACCATTATTTACAGGGGTTACCATGATGAAACTTAACTTTTAGCCATTTCCAACACGCATGTAAAATATTACCCAATTGGAAAATTTTCAAAGTTTTATGTCAAAATGCATCGGTTCAATAGGTGTTACTTTGGAAATCGACAAATTTTGAGGTGAAAATTGAAAGTTTTTCAAAAGGCTAATATTTGACGTGTATGTTGTGAATGGTTAACAAATGAAGTTTCACCATGTTAAGCCCTTCAAATAATAGGCAAATGAAATTAAAAATATTTCCTAAGACGCTAAAACAATAACGACTAAATAAATTTTTAAATCCATTTGACCATTATCTACGTGTGATACCGGGATGAAACTTGACGTTTTAGCCATTTCCAACATGCTTTTCAAATATTAGCGAATTGGAAAATTTTGAAATTTTTATGTCAAAATGGCTTTTTTCCATAAGTCTTCCCTTTGGAAATCGATAAATTTTGAGGTGAAAGTTCAAATTTTTTAAAAAGGCTAATATTAGATGTGTATGTTGGGAATGGCTAAAAGTTGAGGTTTCACTATGTTAAACCCTTTAAACAATACGTAAATGAAGTTAAAAATGTTTCGTAACACACTAAAACAATATCTAGTAAAATTGATTTTTACATCCCATTGACCATTACTTACAGGGGTTACCATGATGAAACTTAAGTTTTATCCATTTCCAACACGCATGTAAGATATTAGCCAATTGGAAAATTTTCAAATATTTATGTCAAAACGCATCATTTCAATAGGTGTTACTTTGGAAATCGACTAATTTTGAGGTGAATATTGAAATTTTTTCAAAAGACTAATATTTGACGTGTATGTTGGGAATGGTTAACAAATGAAGTTTTACCATTGTAAGCCCTTCAAATAATAGGCAAATGAAATTAAAAATATTTCTTAAGACGCTAAAACAATATCTACTAAATAAATTTTTAAATCCATTTGACCATTATCTACGTGTGATACCAGGATGAAACTAGAAGTTTTAGCCATTTCCAACATGCTTTTCAAATATTAGCCGATTGGAAAATTTTGAAATATTTATGTCAAAATGGCTTTTTTCCATAAGTCTTCCCTTTGGAAATCGATAAATTTTGAGGTGAAAGTTCAAATTTTTTAAAAAGGCTAATATTAGATGTGTATGTTGGGAATGGCTAAAATTTGAGGTTTCAGCATGTTAAACCCTTCAAACAATACGCAAATGAAGTTAAAAATATTTCGTAACACACTAAAACAATATCTAGTAAAATTGATTTTTAAATCCCATTGACCATTATTTACAGGGGTTACCATGATGAAACTTAACTTTTAGCCATTTCCAACACGCATGTAAAATATTACCCAATTGGAAAATTTTCAAAGTTTTATGTCAAAACGCATCAGTTCAATAGGTGTTACTTTG
The DNA here is from genome assembly GCA_030674075.2 of Linum usitatissimum. Taxonomy (NCBI): domain Eukaryota; kingdom Viridiplantae; phylum Streptophyta; class Magnoliopsida; order Malpighiales; family Linaceae; genus Linum; species Linum usitatissimum. The sequence continues at coordinate 831,451 of JAUJYP020000158.1, read as the reverse complement.
GAAATCGACAAATTTTGAGGTGAAAATTGAAAGTTTTTCAAAAGGCTAATATTTGACGTTTATGTTGTGAATATTTAACAAATGAAGTTTCACCATGTTAAGCCCTTCAAATAATAGGCAAATGAAATTAAGAATATTTCTTAAGACGCTAAAACAATATCGACTAAATAAATTTTTAAATTCATTTGACCATTATCTACGTGTGATAGCAGGATGAAACTTGACGTTTTAGCCATTTCCAACATGCTTTTCAAATATTAGCGAATTGGAAAATTTTGAAATTTTTATGTCAAAATGACTTTTTTCCATAAGTCTTCCCTTTGGAAATCGATAAATTTTGAGGTGAAAGTTCAAATTTTTTAAAAAGGCTAATATTAGATGTGTATGTTGGGAATGGCTAAAATTTGAGGTTTCACCATGTTAAACCCTTCAAACAATACGCAAATGAAGTTAAAAATATTTCGTTACACACTAAAACAATATCTAGTAAAATTGATTTTTAAATCCCACTGACCATTATTTACAGGGGTTACCATGATGAAACTTAACTTTTAGCCATTTCCAACACGCATGTAAAATATTACCCAATTGGAAAATTTTCAAAGTTTTATGTCAAAATGCATCAGTTCAATAGGTGTTACTTTGGAAATCGACAAATTTTGAGGTGAAAATTGAAAGTTTTTCAAAAGGCTAATATTTGACGTGTATGTTGTGAATGGTTAACAAATGAAGTTTCACCATGTTAAGCCCTTCAAATAATAGGCAAATGAAATTAAAAATATTTCTTAAGACGCTAAAACAATATCGACTAAATAAATTTTTAAATCCATTTGACCATTATCTACGTGTGATACCGGGATGAAACTTGACATTTTAGCCATTTCCAACATGCTTTTCAAATATTAGCAGATTGGAAAATTTTGAAATTTTTATGTCAAAATGGCTTTTTTCCATAAGTCTTCCCTTTGGAAATCGATAAATTTTGAGGTGAAAGTTCAAATTTTTTAAAAAGGCTAATATTAGATGTGTATGTTGGGAATGGCTAAAAGTTGAGGTTTCACTATGTTAAACCCTTTAAACAATACGTAAATGAAGTTAAAAATGTTTCGTAACACACTAAAACAATATCTAGTAAAATTGATTTTTACATCCCATTGACCATTACTTACAGGGGTTACCATGATGAAACTTAAGTTTTATCCATTTCCAACACGCATGTAAGATATTAGCCAATTGGAAAATTTTCAAATATTTATGTCAAAACGCATCATTTCAATAGGTGTTACTTTGGAAATCGACTAATTTTGAGGTGAATATTGAAATTTTTTCAAAAGACTAATATTTGACGTGTATGTTGGGAATGGTTAACAAATGAAGTTTTACCATTGTAAGCCCTTCAAATAATAGGCAAATGAAATTAAAAATATTTCTTAAGACGCTAAAACAATATCTACTAAATAAATTTTTAAATCCATTTGACCATTATCTACGTGTGATACCAGGATGAAACTAGAAGTTTTAGCCATTTCCAACATGCTTTTCAAATATTAGCCGATTGGAAAATTTTGAAATATTTATGTCAAAATGGCTTTTTTCCATAAGTCTTCCCTTTGGAAATCGATAAATTTTGAGGTGAAAGTTCAAATTTTTTAAAAAGGCTAATATTAGATGTGTATGTTGGGAATGGCTAAAATTTGAGGTTTCAGCATGTTAAACCCTTCAAACAATACGCAAATGAAGTTAAAAATATTTCGTAACACACTAAAACAATATCTAGTAAAATTGATTTTTAAATCCCATTGACCATTATTTACGGGGTTACCATGATGAAACTTAACTTTTAGCCATTTCCAACACGCATGTAAAATATTACCCAATTGGAAAATTTTCAAAGTTTTATGTCAAAACGCATCGGTTCAATAGGTGTTACTTTGGAAATCGACAAATTTTGAGGTGAAAATTGAAAGTTTTTCAAAAGGCTAATATTTGACGTTTATGTTGTGAATATTTAACAAATGAAGTTTCACCATGTTAAGCCCTTCAAATAATAGGCAAATGAAATTAAGAATATTTCTTAAGACGCTAAAACAATATCGACTAAATAAATTTTTAAATTCATTTGACCATTATCTACGTGTGATAGCAGGATGAAACTTGACGTTTTAGCCATTTCCAACATGCTTTTCAAATATTAGCAGATTGGAAAATTTTGAAATTTTTATGTCAAAATGACTTTTTTCCATAAGTCTTCCCTTTGGAAATCGATAAATTTTGAGGTGAAAGTTCAAATTTTTTAAAAAGGCTAATATTAGATGTGTATGTTGGGAATGGCTAAAATTTGAGGTTTCACCATGTTAAACCCTTCAAACAATACGCAAATGAAGTTAAAAATATTTCGTTACACACTAAAACAATATCTAGTAAAATTGATTTTTAAATCCCACTGACCATTATTTACAGGGGTTACCATGATGAAACTTAACTTTTAGCCATTTCCAACACGCATGTAAAATATTACCCAATTGGAAAAATTTCAAAGTTTTATGTCAAAATGCATCAGTTCAATAGGTGTTACTTTGGATATCGACAAATTTTGAGGTGAAAATTGAAAGTTTTTCAAAAGGCTAATATTTGACGTGTATGTTGTGAATGGTTAACAAATGAAGTTTCACCATGTTAAGCCCTTCAAATAATAGGCAAATGAAATTAAAAATATTTCCTAAGACGCTAAAACAATATCGACTAAATATATTTTTAAATCCATTTGACCATTATCTACGTGTGATACCAGGATGAAACTTGACATTTTAGCCATTTCCAACATGCTTTTCAAATATTAGCAGATTGGAAAATTTTGAAATTTTTATGTCAAAATAGGTTTTTTCCATAAGTCTTCCCTTTGGAAATCGATAAATTTTGAGGTGAAAGTTCAAATTTTTTAAAAGGGCTAATATTAGATGTGTATGTTGGGAATGGCTAAAAGTTGAGGTTTCACTATATTAAACCCTTTAAACAATACGTAAATGAAGTTAAAAATGTTTCGTAACACACTAAAACAATATCTAGTAAAATTGATTTTTACATCCCATTGACCATTATTTACAGGGGTTACCATGATGAAACTTAAGTTTTATCCATTTCCAACACGCATGTAAGATATTAGCCAATTGGAAAATTTTCAAATATTTATGTCAAAACGCATCATTTCAATAGGTGTTACTTTGGACATCGACTAATTTTGAGGTGAATATTGAAAGTTTTTCAAAAGACTAATATTTGACGTGTATGTTGGGAATGGTTAACAAATGAAGTTTTACCATTGTAAGCCCTTCAAATAATAGGCAAATGAAATTAAAAATATTTCTTAAGACGCTAAAACAATATCTACTAAATAAATTTTTAAATCCATTTGACCATTATCTACGTGTGATACCAGGATGAAACTAGAAGTTTTAGCCATTTCCAACATGCTTTTCAAATATTAGCCGATTGGAAAATTTTGAAATATTTATGTTAAAATGGCTTTTTTCCATAAGTCTTCCCTTTGGAAATCGATAAATTTTGAGGTGAAAGTTCAAATTTTTTAAAAAGGCTAATATTAAATGTGTATGTTGGGAATGGCTAAAAGTTGAGGTTTCACCATGTTAAACCCTTCAAACAATACGCAAATGAAGTTAAAAATATTTTGTAACACACTAAAACATTATCTAGTAAAATTTATTTTTAAATCCCATTGACCATTATTTACAGGGGTTACCATGATGAAACTTAAGTTTTATCCATTTCCAACACGCATGTAAGATATTAGCCAATTGGAAAATTTTCAAATATTTATGTCAAAACGCATCATTTCAATATGTGTTACTTTGGAAATCGACTAATTTTGAGGTGAATATTGAAAGTTTTTCAAAATGCTAATATTTGACGTGTATGTTGTGAATGGTTAACAATTGAAGTTTCACCATGTTAAGCCCTTCAAAGAATAGGCAAATGAAATTAAAAATATTTCTTAAGACGCTAAAACAATATCGACTAAATAAATTTTTAAATCCATTTGACCATTATCTACGTGTGATACCAAGATGAAATTTGACGTTTTAGCCATTTCCAACATGCTTTTCAAATATTAGCCGATTGGAAAATTTTGAAATTTTTATGTCAAAATGGCTTTTTTCCATAAGTCTTCCCTTTGGAAATCGATAAATTTTGAGATGAAAGTTCAAATTTTTTTAAAAAGGCAAATATTAGACGTGTATGTTGGGAATGGCAAAAAGTTGAGGTTTCACCTTGTTAAACCCTTCAAACAATACGCAAATTAAGTGAAACATATTTCGTAACACACTAAAACAATATCTAGTAAAATTGATTTTTAAATCCCATTGACCATTATTTACAAAGTTTACCATGATGAAACTTAAAATTTAGCCATTTCCAACAAGCATGCCAAATATTAGCCAATTGGAAAATTTCCAATTTTTTTTGTCAAAATGCCTCATTCCCATAGGTTAACCACTTTGGAGATCGACATAGTTTGAGGTGAATATTTAAACTTTTTAAAAGGGGTAATATTTGACGTGCATGTTGGGAAAGGCTAAAAATTGAGGTTTCACCATGTGAAACCCATCAAATAATAGGCAAGTGAAGTTAGAAAATACTTCTTACCACGCCAAAACAATATCGCGTAAAATAAATTTATAAATCCATTTGACCATTATCTACATAGTATAGCATTGTGAAACTTGACTTTTTAGCCATTTCTAACATGCTTGTTAGATATTAGCCGTTGGAACATTTTAAAATTATTATGTCAAAATTACTCATTCCCATAGGTAACCACTTTGGAGGTCGACATATTTTGAGGTGAAAATTTAAACTTTTCAAAAGGGATAATATTTGACGTGTATGTTGGGAATGGCTAAAACTTAAGGTTTCACCATGTTAAACCCATCAAATAATAGGCAAATGAAGTTAAAAAATACTTCTTAACACGCTAAAACAATATCGCGTAAAATAAATTTATAAATCCATTTGACCATTATCTACATGGTATAGCATTGTGAAACTTGACTTTTTAGCCATTTCTAACATGCTTGTCAGATATTAGCCGTTGGAACATTTTAAAATTATTATGTCAAAATGACTCATTCCCATAGGTAACCACTTTGGAGGTCGACATATTTTGAGGTGAAAATTTAAACTTTTCAAAAGGGATAATATTTGACGTGTATGTTGGGAAAGGCTCAAACTTGAGGTTTCGCCATGTTAAACCCTTCAAATAATAGGCAAATGAAGTTAAAAATACATCTTAACACTCTAAAACAATATCGAGTAAAATAAATTTATAAATCCATTTGACCATTATCTACATGGTATAGCATTGTGAAACTTGACTTTTTAGCCATTTCTAACATGCATGTCAGATATTAGCCGATTGGAACATTTTCAAAATTTTATGTCAAAATGCCTCATCCCCATCGGTTAACCACTTTGGAGGTCGACATATTTTGAGGTGAAAATTTAATCTTTTCAAAAGGGATAATATTTGACGTGTATGTTGGGAATGGCTCAAACTTGAGGTTTCGCCATGTTAAACCCTTCAAATAATAGGCAAATGAAGTTAAAAATACATCTTAACACTCTAAAACAATATCGAGTAAAATAAATTTATAAATCCATTTGACCATTATCTACATGATATAGCATTGTGAAACTTGACTTATTAGCCATTTCTAACATGCTTGTCAGATATTAGCCGTTGGAACATTTTAAAATTTTTATGTCAAAATGACTCATTCCCATAGGTAACCACTTTGGAGGTCGACATATTTTGAGGTGAAAATTTAAACTTTTCAAAAGGGATAATATTTGACGTGTATGTTGGTAATGGCTAAAACTTGGGGTTTCACCATGTTAAACCCTTCAAATAATAGGCAAATGAAGATAAAAAATACATCTTAACACGCTAAAACAATATCGAGTAAAATAAATTTATAAATCCATTCGACTATTACCTACATGGTATGGCATTGTGAAACTTGACTTGTTAGTCATTTCTAACATGCTTGTCACATATTAGCCGATTGGAACATTTTCAAATTTTTATGTCAAAATGCCTCATTCCCATAGGTTAACCACTTTGGAGGTCGACATATTTTGAGGTGAAAATTTAAACTTTTTAAAAGAGATCATATTTGACGTGTATGTTGGGAATGGCTAAAAATTGAGGTTTCACCATGTTAAACCCTTCCAAAATAGGCAAATGAAGTTAAAACATATTTCTTAATACGCTAAAAAATATCGAGTAAAATTAATTTTTAAATCTATTTCACCATTACCTACTTGTGATACCATGATGAAAATGGACTTTTTAACAATTTCCAACATGCTTTTCAAATATTAGCCGATTGGAAAATTTGTAAATTTTTATGTCAAAATGGCTCATTTCCATAGGTCTTCCCTTTGGAAATCAACAAATTTTGAGGTGAAAATTGAATTTTTTAAAAAAGGCTAATATAAGACGTGTATGTTGGGAATGGCTAAAAATCTTTGGTTCATCATGTTAAACCTTCAAATAATACGGAAATGAAGTTAAAAAACATTTCTTAACATGCTAAAACAATATCGAGTAAAATTAATTTATAAATCCATTTGACCATTATTTACAGGGGTTACCATGATGAAAATTGACTTTTTATCCATTTCCAACACGCATGTCAAATATTAGCCGATTGGAAAATTTCCAAATTTTTATGTCAAAATGCCTCATTCCCATAGGTTAACCACTTTGGAGATCGACATATTTTGAGGTGAATATTTAAACTTTTTAAAAGGGGTAATATTTGACGTGTATGTTGGGAAAGGCTAAAAATTGAGGTTTCACCATGTTAAACCCATCAAATAATAGGCAAGTGAAGTTAAAAAATACTTCTTACCATGCCAAAACAATATTGCGCAAAATAAATTTATAAATCCATTTGACCATTCTCTACATAGTATAGCAGTGAAACTTGACTTTTTAGCCATTTCTAACATGCTTGTCAGATATTAGCCGTTGGAACATTTTAAAATTACTATGTCAAAATTACTCATTCCCATAGGTAACTACTTTGGAGGTCGACATATTTTGAGGTGAAAATTTAAACTTTTCAAAAGGGATAATATTTGACGTGTATGTTGGGAATGGCTAAAACTTGAGGTTTCACCATGTTAAACCCATCAAATAATAGGCAAATGAAGTTAAAAAATACTTCGTAACACGCTAAAACAATATCGCATAAAATAAATTTATAAATCCATTTGACCATTATCTACATGGTATACAATTGTGAAACTTGACTTTTTAACCATTTTTAACGTGCATGTCAGATATTAGCCGATTGGAACATTTTCAAAATTTTATGTCAAAATGCATCATTCCCATGGGTTAACCACTTTGGAGGTCGACATATTTTGAGGTGAAAATTTAAACTTTTCAAAAGGGATAATATTTGACGTGTATGTTGGGAATGGCTAAAAATTGAGGTTTCACCATGTTAAACCCTTCCAAAATAGGCAAATGAAGTTAAAACATATTTCTTAATACGCAAAAAAATCATCGAGTAAAATTAATTTTTAAATCTATTTGACCATTACCTACTTGTGATACCATGATGAAAATGGACTTTTTAACAATTTCCAACATTCTTTTTAAATATTAGCCGATTGGAAAATTTGTAAATTTTTATGTCAAAATGGCTCATTTCCATAGGTCTTCCCTTTGGAAATCGACAAATTTTGAGGTGAAAATTGAATTTTTTAAAAAAGGCTAATATAAGACGTGTATGTTGGGAATGGCTAAAAATCGTTGGTTCATCATGTTAAACCTTCAAATAATACGGAAATGAAGTTAAAAAACATTTCTTAACATGCTAAAACAATATCGAGTAAAATTAATTTATAAATCCATTTGACCATTATTTACAGGGGTTACCATGATGAAAATTGACTTTTTATCCATTTCCAACACGCATGTCGAATATTAGCCGATTGGAAAATTTCCAAATTTTTATGTCAAAATGCCTCATTCCCGTAGGTTAACCACTTTGGAGATCGACATATTTTGAGGTGAATATTTAAACTTTTTAAAAGGGGTAATATTTGACGTGTATGTTGGGAAAGGCTAAAAATTGAGGTTTCACCATGTTAAACCCATCAAATAATAGGCAAGTGAAGTTAAAAAATACTTCTTACCATGCCAAAACAATATTGCGCAAAATAAATTTATAAATCCATTTGACCATTATCTACGTAGTATAGCAGTGAAACTTGACTTTTTAGCCATTTCTAACATGCTTGTCAGATATTAGCCGTTGGAACATTTTAAAATTACTATGTCAAAATTACTCATTCCCATAGGTAACTACTTTGGAGGTCGACATATTTTGAGGTGAAAATTTAAACTTTTCAAAAGGGATAATATTTGACGTGTATGTTGGGAATGGCTAAAACTTGAGGTTTCACCATGTTAAACCCATCAAATAATAGGCAAATGAAGTTAAAAAATACTTCGTAACACGCTAAAACAATATCGCATAAAATAAATTTATAAATCCATTTGACCATTATCTACATGGTATACAATTGTGAAACTTGACTTTTTAACCATTTTTAACGTGCATGTCAGATATTAGCCGATTGGAACATTTTCAAAATTTTATGTCAAAATGCCTCATTCCCATGGGTTAACCACTTTGGAGGTCGACATATTTTGAGGTGAAAATTTAAACTTTTCAAAAGAGATAATATTTGACGTGTATGTTGGGAATGGCTAAAAATTGAGGTTTCACCATGTTAAACCCTTCCAAAATAGGCAAATGAAGTTAAAACATATTTCTTAATACGCAAAAAAATCATCGAGTAAAATTAATTTTTAAATCTATTTGACCATTACCTACTTGTGATACCATGATGAAAATGGACTTTTTAACAATTTCCAACATTCTTTTCAAATATTAGCCGATTGGAAAATTTGTAAATTTTTATGTCAAAATGGCTCATTTCTATAGGTCTTCCCTTTGGAAATCGACACATTTTGAGGTGAAAATTGAATTTTTTAAAAAAGGCTAATATAAGACGTGTATGTTGGGAATGGCTAAAAATTGTTGGTTCATCATGTTAAACTTTCAAATAATACGGAAATGAAATTAAAAAACATTTCTTAACATGCTAAAACAAGATCGAGTAAAATTAATTTATAAATCCATTTGACTATTATTTACAGGGGTTACCATGATGAAAATTGACTTTTTAGCCATTTCCAACACGCATGTCAAATATTAGACGATTGGAAAATTTCCAAATTTTTATGTCAAAATGCCTCATTCCCATAGGTTAACCACTTGGGAGATCGACATATTTTAAGGTGAATATTTAAACTTTTTAAAAGGGGTAATATTTGACGTGTATGTTGGGAAAGGCTAAAAATTGAGGTTTCACCATGTTAAACCCATCAAATAATAGGCAAGTGAAGTTAAAAAATACTTCTTACCACGCCAAAACAATATCGCGTAAAATAAATTTATAAATCCATTTGACCATTATCTACATAGTATAGCATTGTGAAACTTGACTTTTTAGCCATTTCTAACATGCTTGTCAGATATTAGCCGTTGGAACATTTTAAAATTATTATGTCAAAATTACTAATTCCCAAAGGTAACCACTTTGGAGGTCGACATATTTTGAGGTGAAAATTTAAACTTTTCAAAAGGGATAATATTTTACGTGTATGTTGGGAATGGCTAAAACTTGAGGTTTCACCATGTTAAACCCATCAAATAATAGGCAAATGAAGTTAAAAAATACTTCTTACCATGCCAAAACAATATCGAGTAAAATAAATTTATAAATCCATTTGACCATTATCTACATAGTATAGCATTGTGAAACTTGACTTTTTAGCCATTTCTAACATGCTTGTCAGATATTAGCCGTTGGAACATTTTAAAATTATTATGTCAAAATTACTCATTCCCATAGGTAACCACTTTGGAGGTCGACATATTTTGAGGTGAAAATTTAAACTTTTCAAAAGGGATAATATTTGACGTGTATGTTGGGAATGGCTAAAACTTGAGGTTTCACCATGTTAAACCCGTCAAATAATAGGCAAATGAAGTTAAGAAATACTTCTTAACACGCTAAAACAATATCGCGTAAAATAAATTTATAAATCCATTTGACCATTATCTACATGGTATAGCATTGTGAAACTTGACTTTTTAGCCATATTTAACGTGCATGTCAGATATTAGCCGATTCGAACATTTTCAAAATTTTATGTCAAAATGCCTCATTCCCATGGGTTAACCACTTTGGAGGTCGACATATTTTGAGGTGAAAATTTAAACTTTTCAAAAGGGATAATATTTGACGTGTATGTTGGGAATGGCTAAAAATTGAGGTTTCACCATGTTAAACCCTTCCAAAATAGGCAAATGAAGTTAAAACATATTTCTTAATACGCAAAAAAATCATCGAGTAAAATTAATTTTTAAATCTATTTGACCATTACCTACTTGTGATACCATGATGAAAATGGACTTTTTAACAATTTCCAACATTCTTTTCAAATATTAGCCGATTGGAAAATTTGTAAATTTTTATGTCAAAATGGCTCATTTCCATAGGTCTTCCCTTTGGAAATCGACACATTTTGAGGTGAAAATTGAATTTTTTAAAAAAGGCTAATATAAGACGTGTATGTTGGGAATGGCTAAAAATTGTTGGTTCATCATGTTAAACTTTCAAATAATACGGAAATGAAGTTAAAAAACATTTCTTAACATGCTAAAACAAGATCGAGTAAAATTAATTTATAAATCCATTTGACTATTATTTACAGGGGTTACCATGATGAAAATTGACTTTTTAGCCATTTCCAACACGCATGTCAAATATTAGACGATTGGAAAATTTCCAAATTTTTATGTCAAAATGCCTCATTCCCATAGGTTAACCACTTGGGAGATCGACATATTTTAAGTTGAATATTTAAACTTTTTAAAAGGGGTAATATTTGACGTGTATGTTGGGAAAGGCTAAAAATTGAGGTTTCACCATGTTAAACCCATCAAATAATAGGCAAGTGAAGTTAAAAAATACTTCTTACCACGCCAAAACAATATCGCGTAAAATAAATTTATAAATCCATTTGACCATTATCTACATAGTATAGCATTGTGAAACTTGACTTTTTAGCCATTTCTAACATGCTTGTCAGATATTAGCCGTTGGAACATTTTAAAATTATTATGTCAAAATTACTAATTCCCATAGGTAACCACTTTGGAGGTCGACATATTTTGAGGTGAAAATTTAAACTTTTCAAAAGGGATAATATTTGACGTGTATGTTGGGAATGGCTAAAACTTGAGGTTTCACCATGTTAAACCCATCAAATAATAGGCAAATGAAGTTAAAAAATACTTCTTACCATGCCAAAACAATATCGAGTAAAATAAATTTATAAATCCATTTGACCATTATCTACATAGTATAGCATTGTGAAACTTGACTTTTTAGCCATTTCTAACATGCTTGTCAGATATTAGCCGTTGGAACATTTTAAAATTATTATGTCAAAATTACTCATTCCCATAGGTACTTTGGAGGTCGACATATTTTGAGGTGAAAATTTAAACTTTTCAAAAGGGATAATATTTGACGTGTATGTTGGGAATGGCTAAAACTTGAGGTTTCACCATGTTAAACCCGTCAAATAATAGGCAAATGAAGTTAAAAAATACTTCTTAACACGCTAAAACAATATCGCGTAAAATAAATTTATAAATCCATTTGACCATTATCTACATGGTATAGCATTGTGAAACTTGACTTTTTAGCCATTTTTAACGTGCATGTCAGATATTAGCCGATTCGAACATTTTCAAAATTTTATGTCAAAATGCCTCATTCCCATGGGTTAACCACTTTGGAGGTCGACATATTTTGAGGTGAAAATTTAAACTTTTCAAAAGCGATAATATTTGACGTGTATGTTGGGAATGGCTAAAAATTGAGGTTTCACCATGTTAAACCCTTCCAAAATAGGCAAATGAAGTTAAAACATATTTCTTAATACGCAAAAAAATCATCGAGTAAAATTAATTTTTAAATCTATTTGACCATTACCTACTTGTGATACCATGATGAAAATGGACTTTTTAACAATTTCCAACATTCTTTTCAAATATTAGCCGATTGGAAAATTTGTAAATTTTTATGTCAAAATGGCTCATTTCCATAGGTCTTCCCTTTGCAAATCGACACATTTTGAGGTGAAAGTTGAATTTTTTAAAAAAGGCTAATATAAGACGTGTATGTTGGGAATGGCTAAAAATTGTTGGTTCATCATGTTAAACTTTCAAATAATACGGAAATGAAGTTAAAAAACATTTCTTAACATGCTAAAACAAGATCGAGTAAAATTAATTTATAAATCCATTTGACTATTATTTACAGGGGTTACCATGATGAAAATTGACTTTTTAGCCATTTCCAACACGCATGTCAAATATTAGACGATTGGAAAATTTCCAAATTTTTATCTCAAAATGCCTCATTCCCATAGGTTAACCACTTGGGAGATCGACATATTTTAAGGTGAATATTTAAACTTTTTAAAAGGGGTAATATTTGACGTGTATGTTCGGAAAGGCTAAAAATTGAGGTTTCACCATGTTAAACCCATCAAATAATAGGCAAGTGAAGTTAAAAAATACTTCTTACCACGCCAAAACAATATCGCGTAAAATAAATTTATAAATCCATTTGACCATTATCTACATAGTATAGCATTGTGAAACTTGACTTTTTAGCCATTTCTAACATGCTTGTCAGATATTAGCCGTTGGAACATTTTAAAATTATTATGTCAAAATTACTCATTCCCATAGGTAACCACTTTGGAGGTCGACATATTTTGAGGTGAAAATTTAAACTTTTCAAAAGGGATAATATTTGACGTGTATGTTGGGAATGGCTAAAACTTGAGGTTTCACCATGTTAAACCCGTCAAATAATAGGCAAATGAAGTTAAAAAATACTTCTTACCACGCCAAAACAATATCGCGTAAAATAAATTTATAAATCCATTTGACCATTATCTACATAGTATAGCATTGTGAAACTTGACTTTTTAGCCATTTCTAACATGCTTGTCAGATATTAGCCGTTGGAACATTTTAAAATTATTATGTCAAAATTACTCATTCCCATAGGTAACCACTTTGGAGGTCGACATATTTTGAGGTGAAAATTTAAACTTTTCAAAAGGGATAATATTTGACGTGTATGTTGGGAATGGCTAAAACTTGAGGTTTCACCATGTTAAACCCGTCAAATAATAGGCAAATGAAGTTAAAAAATACTTCTTAACACGCTAAAACAATATCGCGTAAAATAAATTTATAAATCCATTTGATCATTATCTACATGGTATAGCATTGTGAAACTTGACTTTTTAGTCATTTTTAACGTGCATGTCAGATATTAGCCGATTCGAACATTTTCAAAATTTTATGTCAAAATGCCTCATTCCCATGGGTTAACCACTTTGGAGGTCGACATATTTTGAGGTGAAAATTTAAACTTTTCAAAAGCGATAATATTTGACGTGTATGTTGGGAATGGCTAAAAATTGAGGTTTCACCATGTTAAACCCTTCCAAAATAGGCAAATGAAGTTAAAACATATTTCTTAATACGCAAAAAAATCATCGAGTAAAATTAATTTTTAAATCTATTTGACCATTACCTACTTGTGATACCATGATGAAAATGGACTTTTTAACAATTTCCAACATTCTTTTCAAATATTAGCCGATTGGAAAATTTGTAAATTTTTATGTCAAAATGGCTCATTTCCATAGGTCTTCCCTTTGCAAATCGACACATTTTGAGGTGAAAGTTGAATTTTTTAAAAAAGGCTAATATAAGACGTGTATGTTGGGAATGGCTAAAAATTGTTGGTTCATCATGTTAAACTTTCAAATAATACGGAAATGAAGTTAAAAAACATTTCTTAACATGCTAAAACAAGATCGAGTAAAATTAATTTATAAATCCATTTGACTATTATTTACAGGGGTTACCATGATGAAAATTGACTTTTTAGCCATTTCCAACACGCATGTCAAATATTAGACGATTGGAAAATTTCCAAATTTTTATGTCAAAATGCCTCATTCCCATAGGTTAACCACTTGGGAGATCAACATATTTTAAGGTGAATATTTAAACTTTTTAAAAGGGGTAATATTTGACGTGTATGTTGGGAAAGGCTAAAAATTGAGGTTTCACCATGTTAAACCCATCAAATAATAGGCAAGTGAAGTTAAAAAATACTTCTTACCACGCCAAAACAATATCGCGTAAAATAAATTTATAAATCCATTTGACCATTATCTACATAGTATAGCATTGTGAAACTTGACTTTTTAGCCATTTCTAACATGCTTGTCAGATATTAGCCGTTGGAACATTTTAAAATTATTATGTCAAAATTACTCATTCCCATAGGTAACCACTTTGGAGGTCGACATATTTTGAGGTGAAAATTTAAACTTTTCAAAAGGGATAATATTTGACGTGTATGTTGGGAATGGCTAAAACTTGAGGTTTCACCATGTTAAACCCGTCAAATAATAGGCAAATGAAGTTAAAAAATACTTCTTAACACGCTAAAACAATATCGCGTAAAATAAATTTATAAATCCATTTGACCATTATCTACATAGTATAGCATTGTGAAACTTGACTTTTTAGCCATTTCTAACATGCTTGTCGATATTAGCCGTTGGAACATTTTAAAATTATTATGTCAAAATTACTCATTCCCATAGGTAACCACTTTGGAGGTCGACATATTTTGAGGTGAAAATTTAAACTTTTCAAAAGGGATAATATTTGACGTGTATGTTGGGAATGGCTAAAACTTGAGGTTTCGCCATGTTAAACCCGTCAAATAATAGGCAAATGAAGTTAAAAAATACTTCTTAACACGCTAAAACAATATCGCGTAAAATAAATTTATAAATCCATTTGACCATTATCTACATGGTATAGCATTGTGAAACTTGACTTTTTAGCCATTTTTAACGTGCATGTCAGATATTAGCCGATTCGAACATTTTCAAAATTTTATGTCAAAATGCCTCATTCCCATGGGTTAACCACTTTGGAGGTCGACATATTTTGAGGTGAAAATTTAAACTTTTCAAAAGGGATAATATTTGACGTGTATGTTGGGAATGGCTAAAAATTGAGGTTTCACCATGTTAAACCCTTCCAAAATAGGCAAATGAAGTTAAAACATATTTCTTAATACGCAAAAAAATCATCGAGTAAAATTAATTTTTAAATCTATTTGACCATTACCTAGTTGTAATACCATGATGAAAATGGACTTTTTAACAATTTCCAACATTCTTTTCAAATATTAGCCGATTGGAAAATTTGTAAATTTTTATGTCAAAATGGCTCATTTCAATAGGTCTTCCCTTTGGAAATCGACAAATTTTGAGGTGAAAATTGTATTTTTTTAAAAAGGCTAATATAAGACGTGTATGTTGGGAATGGCTAAAAATTGTTGGTTCATCATGTTAAACTTTTAAATAATACGGAAATGAAGTTAAAAAACATTTCTTAACATGCTAAAACAAGATCGAGTAAAATTAATTTATAAATCCATTTGACTATTATTTACAGGGGTTACCATGATGAAAATTGACTTTTTAGCCATTTCCAACACGCATGTCAAATATTAGACGATTGGAAAATTTCCAAATTTTTATGTCAAAATGCCTCATTCCCATAGGTTAACCACTTGGGAGATCGACATATTTTAAGGTGAATATTTAAACTTTTTAAAAGGGGTAATATTTGACGTGTATGTTGGGAAAGGCTAAAAATTGAGGTTTCACCATGTTAAACCCATCAAATAATAGGCAAGTGAAGTTAAAAAATACTTCTTACCACGCCAAAACAATATCGCGTAAAATAAATTTATAAATCCATTTGACCATTATCTACATAGTATAGCATTGTGAAACTTGACTTTTTAGCCATTTCTAACATGCTTGTCAGATATTAGGCGTTGGAACATTTTAAAATTATTATGTCAAAATTACTCATTCCCATAGGTAACCACTTTGGAGGTCGACATATTTTGAGGTGAAAATTTAAACTTTTCAAAAGGGATAATATTTGACGTGTATGTTGGGAATGGCTAAAACTTGAGGTTTCACCATGTTAAACCCGTCAAATAATAGGCAAATGAAGTTAAAAAATACTTCTTAACACGCTAAAACAATATCGCGTAAAATAAATTTATAAATCCATTTGACCATTATCTACATAGTATAGCATTGTGAAACTTGACTTTTTAGCCATTTCTAACATGCTTGTCAGATATTAGCCGTTGGAACATTTTAAAATTATTATGTCAAAATTACTCATTCCCATAGGTAACCACTTTGGAGGTCGACATATTTTGAGGTGAAAATTTAAACTTTTCAAAAGGGATAATATTTGACGTGTATGTTGGGAATGGCTAAAACTGAGGTGAGGTTTCACCATGTTAAACCCGTCAAATAATAGGCAAATGAAGTTAAAAAATACTTCTTAACACGCTAAAACAATATCGCGTAAAATAAATTTATAAATCCATTTGACCATTATCTACATGGTATAGCATTGTGAAACTTGACTTTTTAGCCATTTTTAACGTGCATGTCAGATATTAGCCGATTCGAACATTTTCAAAATTTTATGTCAAAATGCCTCATTCCCATGGGTTAACCACTTTGGAGGTCGACATATTTTGAGGTGAAAATTTAAACTTTTCAAAAGGGATAATATTTGACGTGTATGTTGGGAATGGCTAAAAATTGAGGTTTCACCATGTTAAACCCTTCCAAAATAGGCAAATGAAGTTAAAACATATTTCTTAATACGCAAAAAAATCATCGAGTAAAATTAATTTTTAAATCTATTTGACCATTACCTAGTTGTAATACCATGATGAAAATGGACTTTTTAACAATTTCCAACATTCTTTTCAAATATTAGCCGATTGGAAAATTTGTAAATTTTTATGTCAAAATGGCTCATTTCCATAGGTCTTCCCTTTGGAAATCGACAAATTTTGAGGTGAAAATTGTATTTTTTTAAAAAGGCTAATATAAGACGTGTATGTTGGGAATGGCTAAAAATTGTTGGTTCATCATGTTAAACTTTCAAATAATACGGAAATGAAGTTAAAAAACATTTCTTAACATGCTAAAACAAGATCGAGTAAAATTAATTTATAAATCCATTTGACTATTATTTACAGGGGTTCCCATGATGAAAATTGACTTTTTAGCCATTTCCAACACGCATGTCAAATATTAGACGATTGGAAAATTTCCAAATTTTTATGTCAAAATGCCTCATTCCCATAGGTTAACCACTTGGGAGATCGACATATTTTAAGGTGAATATTTAAACTTTTTAAAAGGGGTAATATTTGACGTGTATGTTGGGAAAGGCTAAAAATTGAGGTTTCACCATGTTAAACCCATCAAATAATAGGCAAGTGAAGTTAAAAAATACTTCTTACCACGCCAAAACAATATCGCGTAAAATAAATTTATAAATCCATTTGACCATTATCTACAAAGTATAGCATTGTGAAACTTGACTTTTTAGCCATTTCTAACATGCTTGTCAGATATTAGGCGTTGGAACATTTTAAAATTATTATGTCAAAATTACTCATTCCCATAGGTAACCACTTTGGAGGTCGACATATTTTGAGGTGAAAATTTAAACTTTTCAAAAGGGATAATATTTGACGTGTATGTTGGGAATGGCTAAAACTTGAGGTTTCACCATGTTAAACCCGTCAAATAATAGGCAAATGAAGTTAAAAAATACTTCTTAACACGCTAAAACAATATCGCGTAAAATAAATTTATAAATCCATTTGACCATTATCTACATAGTATAGCATTGTGAAACTTGACTTTTTAGCCATTTCTAACATGCTTGTCAGATATTAGCCGTTGGAACATTTTAAAATTATTATGTCAAAATTACTCATTCCCATAGGTAACCACTTTGGAGGTCGACATATTTTGAGGTGAAAATTTAAACTTTTCAAAAGGGATAATATTTGACGTGTATGTTGGGAATGGCTAAAACTTGAGGTTTCACCATGTTAAACCCGTCAAATAATAGGCAAATGAAGTTAAAAAATACTTCTTAACACGCTAAAACAATATCGCGTAAAATAAATTTATAAATCCATTTGACCATTATCTACATGGTATAGCATTGTGAAACTTGACTTTTTAGCCATTTTTAACGTGCATATCAGATATTAGCCGATTCGAACATTTTCAAAATTTTATGTCAAAATGCCTCATTCCCATGGGTTAACCACTTTGGAGGTCGACATATTTTGAGGTGAAAATTTAAACTTTTCAAAAGGGATAATATTTGACGTGTATGTTGGGAATGGCTAAAAATTGAGGTTTCACCATGTTAAACCCTTCCAAAATAGGCAAATGAAGTTAAAACATATTTCTTAATACGCAAAAAAATCATCGAGTAAAATTAATTTTTAAATCTATTTGACCATTACCTAGTTGTAATACCATGATGAAAATGGACTTTTTAACAATTTCCAACATTCTTTTCAAATATTAGCCGATTGGAAAATTTGTAAATTTTTATGTCAAAATGGCTCATTTCCATAGGTCTTCCCTTTGGAAATCGACAAATTTTGAGGTGAAAATTGTATTTTTTTAAAAAGGCTAATATAAGACGTGTATGTTGGGAATGGCTAAAAATTGTTGGTTCATCATGTTAAACTTTTAAATAATACGGAAATGAAGTTAAAAAACATTTCTTAACATGCTAAAACAAGATCGAGTAAAATTAATTTATAAATCCATTTGACTATTATTTACAGGGGTTCCCATGATGAAAATTGACTTTTTAGCCATTTCCAACACGCATGTCAAATATTAGACGATTGGAAAATTTCCAAATTTTTATGTCAAAATGCCTCATTCCCATAGGTTAACCACTTGGGAGATCGACATATTTTAAGGTGAATATTTAAACTTTTTAAAAGGGGTAATATTTGACGTGTATGTTGGGAAAGGCTAAAAATTGAGGTTTCACCATGTTAAACCCATCAAATAATAGGCAAGTGAAGTTAAAAAATACTTCTTACCACGCCAAAACAATATCGCGTAAAATAAATTTATAAATCCATTTGACCATTATCTACATAGTATAGCATTGTGAAACTTGACTTTTTAGCCATTTCTAACATGCTTGTCGATATTAGCCGTTGGAACATTTTAAAATTATTATGTCAAAATTACTAATTCCCATAGGTAACCACTTTGGAGGTCGACATATTTTGAGGTGAAAATTTAAACTTTTCAAAAGGGATAATATTTGACGTGTATGTTGGGAATGGCTAAAACTTGAGGTTTCACCATGTTAAACCCATCAAATAATAGGCAAATGAAGTTAATCTAAAGATAAATTTGACGTGTATGTTGGGAATGGCTAAAAATTGAGGTTTCACCATGTTAAACCCTTCCAAAATAGGCAAATGAAGTTAAAACATATTTCTTAATACGCAAAAAAATCATCGAGTAAAATTAATTTTTAAATCTATTTGACCATTACCTACTTGTGATACCATGATGAAAATGGACTTTTTAACAATTTCCAACATTCTTTTCAAATATTAGCCGATGGAAAATTTGTAAATTTTTATGTCAAAATGGCTCATTTCCATAGGTCTTCCCTTTGGAAATCGAAAATTTTGAGGTGAAAATTGTATTTTTTAAAAAGGCTAATATAAGACGTGTATGTTGGGAATGGCTAAAAATTGTTGGTTCATCATGTTAAACTTTAAATAATACGGAAATGAAGTTAAAAAACATTTCTTAACATGCTAAAACAAGATCGAGTAAAATTAATTTATAAATCCATTTGACTATTATTTACGGGTTGCCATGATGAAAATTGACTTTTTAGCCATTTCCAACACGCATGTCAAATATTAGCCGATTGGAAAATTTCCAAATTTTTATGTCAAAATGCCTCATTCCCATAGGTTAACCACTTTGGACATCGACATATTTTAAGGTGAATATTTAAACTTTTTAAAAGGGGTAATATTTGACGTGTATGTTGGGAAAGGCTAAAAATTGAGGTTTCACCATGTTAAACCCATCAAATAATAGGCAAGTGAAGTTAAAAAATACTTCTTACCACGCCAAAACAATATCGCGTAAAATAAATTTATAAATCCATTTGACCATTATCTACATAGTATAGCATTGTGAAACTTGACTTTTTAGCCATTTCTAACATGCTTGTCGTATATTAGCCGTTGGAACATTTTAAAATTATTATGTCAAAATTACTAATTCCCATAGGTAACCACTTTGGAGGTCGACATATTTTGAGGTGAAAATTTAAACTTTTCAAAAGGGATAACATTTGACGTGTATGTTGGGAATGGCTAAAACTTGAGGTTTCACCATGTTAAACCCTTCCAAAATAGGCAAATGAAGTTAAAACATATTTCTTAATACGCAAAAAAATCATCGAGTAAAATTAATTTTTAAATCTATTTGACCATTACCTACTTGTGATACCATGATGAAAATGGACTTTTTAACAATTTCCAACATTCTTTTCAAATATTAGCCGATTGGAAAATTTGTAAATTTTTATGTCAAAATGGCTCATTTCCATAGGTCTTCCCTTTGGAAATCGACAAATTTTGAGGTGAAAATTGTATTTTTTTAAAAAGGCTAATATAAGACGTGTATGTTGGGAATGGCTAAAAATTGTTGGTTCATCATGTTAAACTTTCAAATAATACGGAAATGAAGTTAAAAAACATTTCTTAACATGCTAAAACAAGATCGAGTAAAATTAATTTATAAATCCATTTGACTATTATTTACGGGGGTTGCCATGATGAAAATTGACTTTTTAGCCATTTCCAACACGCATGTCAAATATTAGCCGATTGGAAAATTTCCAAATTTTTATGTCAAAATGCCTCATTCCCATAGGTTAACCACTTTGGACATCGACATATTTTAAGGTGAATATTTAAACTTTTTAAAAGGGGTAATATTTGACGTGTATGTTGGGAAAGGCTAAAAATTGAGGTTTCACCATGTTAAACCCATCAAATAATAGGCAAGTGAAGTTAAAAAATACTTCTTACCACGCCAAAACAATATCGCGTAAAATAAATTTATAAATCCATTTGACCATTATCTGCATAGTATAGCATTGTGAAACTTGACTTTTTAGCCATTTCTAACATGCTTGTCAGATATTAGCCGTTGGAACATTTTAAAATTATTATGTCAAAATTACTAATTCCCATAGGTAACCACTTTGGAGGTCGACATATTTTGAGGTGAAAATTTAAACTTTTCAAAAGGGATAACATTTGACGTGTATGTTGGGAATGGCTAAAACTTGAGGTTTCACCATGTTAAACCCTTCCAAAATAGGCAAATGAAGTTAAAACATATTTCTTAATACGCAAAAAAATCATCGAGTAAAATTAATTTTTAAATCTATTTGACCATTACCTACTTGTGATACCATGATGAAAATGGACTTTTTAACAATTTCCAACATTCTTTTCAAATATTAGCCGATTGGAAAATTTGTAAATTTTTATGTCAAAATGGCTCATTTCCATAGGTCTTCCCTTTGGAAATCGACAAATTTTGAGGTGAAAATTGTATTTTTTTAAAAAGGCTAATATAAGACGTTTATGTTGGGAATGGCTAAAAATTGTTGGTTCATCATGTTAAACTTTTAAATAATACGGAAATGAAGTTAAAAAACATTTCTTAACATGCTAAAACAAGATCGAGTAAAATTAATTTATAAATCCATTTGACTATTATTTACGAGGGTTGCCATGATGAAAATTGACTTTTTAGCCATTTCCAACACGCATGTCAAATATTAGCCGATTGGAAAATTTCCAAATTTTTATGTCAAAATGCCTCATTCCCATAGGTTAACCACTTTGGACATCGACATATTTTAAGGTGAATATTTAAACTTTTTAAAAGGGGTAATATTTGACGTGTATGTTGGGAAAGGCTAAAAATTGAGGTTTCACCATGTTAAACCCATCAAATAATAGGCAAGTGAAGTTAAAAAATACTTCTTACCATGCCAAAACAATATTGCGCAAAATAAATTTATAAATCCATTTGACCATTATCTACATAGTATAGCATTGTGAAACTAGACTTTTTAGCCATTTCTAACATGCTTGTCAGATATTAGCCGTTGGAACATTTTAAAATTACTATGTCAAAATTACTCATTCCCATAGGTAACTACTTTGGAGGTCGACATATTTTGAGGTGAAAATTTAAACTTTTCAAAAGGGATAATATTTGACGTGTATGTTGGGAATGGCTAAAACTTGAGGTTTCACCATGTTAAACCCATCAAATAATAGGCAAATGAAGTTAAAAAATACTTCTTAACACGCTAAAACAATATCGCGTAAAATAAATTTATAAATCCATTTGACCATTATCTACATGGTATAGCATTGTGAAACTTGACTTTTTAGCCATTTTAACGGGCATGTCGATATATAAGCCGATTCGAACATTTTCAAAATTTTATGTCAAAATGCCTCATTCCCATGGGTTAACCACTTTGGAGGTCGACATATTTTGAGGTGAAAATTTAAACTTTTCAAAAGGGATAATATTTGACGTGTATGTTGGGAATGGCTAAAAATTGAGGTTTCACCATGTTAAACCCTTCCAAAATAGGCAAATGAAGTTAAAACATATTTCTTAATACGCAAAAAAATCATCGAGTAAAATTAATTTTTAAATCTATTTGACCATTACCTCCTTGTGATACCATGATGAAAATGGACTTTTTAACAATTTCCAACATTCTTTTCAAATATTAGCCGATAGGAAAATTTGTAAATTTTTATGTCAAAATGACTCATTTCCATAGGTCTTCCCTTTGGAAATCGATAAATTTTGAGGTGAAAATTGAATTTTTTTAAAAAGGCTAATATAAGACGTGTATGTTGGGAATGGCTAAAAATTGTTGGTTCATCATGTTAAACCTTCAAATAATACGGAAATGAAGTTAAAAAACATTTCTTAACATGCTAAAACAAGATCGAGTAAAATTAATTTATAAATCCATTTGACTATTATTTAGAGGGGTTGCCATGATGAAAATTGACTTTTTAGCCATTTCCAACACGCATGTCAAATATTAGCCGATTGGAAAATTTCCAAATTTTTATGTCAAAATGCCTCATTCCCATAGGTTAACCACTTTGGACATCGACATATTTTAAGGTGAATATTTAAACTTTTTAAAAGGGGTAATATTTGACGTGTATGTTGGGAAAGGCTAAAAATTGAGGTTTCACCATGTTAAACCCATCAAATAATAGGCAAGTGAAGTTAAAAAATACTTCTTACCACGCCAAAACAATATCGCGTAAAATAAATTTATAAATCCATTTGACCATTATCTGCATAGTATAGCATTGTGAAACTTGACTTTTTAGCCATTTCTAACATGCTTGTCAGATATTAGCCGTTGGAACATTTTAAAATTATTATGTCAAAATTACTAATTCCCATAGGTAACCACTTTGGAGGTCGACATATTTTGAGGTGAAAATTTAAACTTTTCAAAAGGGATAACATTTGACGTGTATGTTGGGAATGGCTAAAACTTGAGGTTTCACCATGTTAAACCCTTCCAAAATAGGCAAATGAAGTTAAAACATATTTCTTAATACGCAAAAAAATCATCGAGTAAAATTAATTTTTAAATCTATTTGACCATTACCTACTTGTGATACCATGATGAAAATGGACTTTTTAACAATTTCCAACATTCTTTTCAAATATTAGCCGATTGGAAAATTTGTAAATTTTTATGTCAAAATGGCTCATTTCCATAGGTCTTCCCTTTGGAAATCGACAAATTTTGAGGTGAAAATTGTATTTTTTAAAAAAGGCTAATATAAGACGTTTATGTTGGGAATGGCTAAAAATTGTTGGTTCATCATGTTAAACTTTTAAATAATACGGAAATGAAGTTAAAAAACATTTCTTAACATGCTAAAACAAGATCGAGTAAAATTAATTTATAAATCCATTTGACTATTATTTACGGGGGTTGCCATGATGAAAATTGACTTTTTAGCCATTTCCAACACGCATGTCAAATATTAGCCGATTGGAAAATTTCCAAATTTTTATGTCAAAATGCCTCATTCCCATAGGTTAACCACTTTGGACATCGACATATTTTAAGGTGAATATTTAAACTTTTTAAAAGGGGTAATATTTGACGTGTATGTTGGGAAAGGCTAAAAATTGAGGTTTCACCATGTTAAACCCATCAAATAATAGGCAAGTGAAGTTAAAAAATACTTCTTACCATGCCAAAACAATATTGCGCAAAATAAATTTATAAATCCATTTGACCATTATCTACATAGTATAGCAGTGAAACTTGACTTTTTAGCCATTTCTAACATGCTTGTCGATATTAGCCGTTGGAACATTTTAAAATTACTATGTCAAAATTACTCATTCCCATAGGTAACTACTTTGGAGGTCGACATATTTTGAGGTGAAAATTTAAACTTTTCAAAAGGGATAATATTTGACGTGTATGTTGGGAATGGCTAAAACTTGAGGTTTCACCATGTTAAACCCATCAAATAATAGGCAAATGAAGTTAAAAAATACTTCTTAACACGCTAAAACAATATCGCGTAAAATAAATTTATAAATCCATTTGACCATTATCTACATGGTATAGCATTGTGAAACTTGACTTTTTAGCCATTTTAACGGGCATGTCAGATATAAGCCGATTCGAACATTTTCAAAATTTTATGTCAAAATGCCTCATTCCCATGGGTTAACCACTTTGGAGGTCGACATATTTTGAGGTGAAAATTTAAACTTTTCAAAAGGGATAATATTTGACGTGTATGTTGGGAATGGCTAAAAATTGAGGTTTCACCATGTTAAACCCTTCCAAAATAGGCAAATGAAGTTAAAACATATTTCTTAATACGCAAAAAAATCATCGAGTAAAATTAATTTTTAAATCTATTTGACCATTACCTCCTTGTGATACCATGATGAAAATGGACTTTTTAACAATTTCCAACATTCTTTTCAAATATTAGCCGATAGGAAAATTTGTAAATTTTTATGTCAAAATGACTCATTTCCATAGGTCTTCCCTTTGGAAATCGATAAATTTTGAGGTGAAAATTGAATTTTTTTAAAAAGGCTAATATAAGACGTGTATGTTGGGAATGGCTAAAAATTGTTGGTTCATCATGTTAAACCTTCAAATAATACGGAAATGAAGTTAAAAAACATTTCTTAACATGCTAAAACAAGATCGAGTAAAATTAATTTATAAATCCATTTGACTATTATTTAGAGGGGTTGCCATGATGAAAATTGACTTTTTAGCCATTTCCAACACGCATGTCAAATATTAGCCGATTGGAAAATTTCCAAATTTTTATGTCAAAATGCCTCATTCCCATAGGTTAACCACTTTGGACATCGACATATTTTAAGGTGAATATTTAAACTTTTTAAAAGGGGTAATATTTGACGTGTATGTTGGGAAAGGCTAAAAATTGAGGTTTCACCATGTTAAACCCATCAAATAATAGGCAAGTGAAGTTAAAAAATACTTCTTACCACGCCAAAACAATATCGCGTAAAATAAATTTATAAATCCATTTGACCATTATCTGCATAGTATAGCATTGTGAAACTTGACTTTTTAGCCATTTCTAACATGCTTGTCAGATATTAGCCGTTGGAACATTTTAAAATTATTATGT
This sequence comes from Linum usitatissimum, assembly GCA_030674075.2. Taxonomy (NCBI): domain Eukaryota; kingdom Viridiplantae; phylum Streptophyta; class Magnoliopsida; order Malpighiales; family Linaceae; genus Linum; species Linum usitatissimum. The sequence continues at coordinate 805,471 of JAUJYP020000158.1, read as the reverse complement.
CAAAATTACTAATTCCCATAGGTAACCACTTTGGAGGTCGACATATTTTGAGGTGAAAATTTAAACTTTTCAAAAGGGATAACATTTGACGTGTATGTTGGGAATGGCTAAAACTTGAGGTTTCACCATGTTAAACCCTTCCAAAATAGGCAAATGAAGTTAAAACATATTTCTTAATACGCAAAAAAATCATCGAGTAAAATTAATTTTTAAATCTATTTGACCATTACCTACTTGTGATACCATGATGAAAATGGACTTTTTAACAATTTCCAACATTCTTTTCAAATATTAGCCGATTGGAAAATTTGTAAATTTTTATGTCAAAATGGCTCATTTCCATAGGTCTTCCCTTTGGAAATCGACAAATTTTGAGGTGAAAATTGTATTTTTTAAAAAAGGCTAATATAAGACGTTTATGTTGGGAATGGCTAAAAATTGTTGGTTCATCATGTTAAACTTTTAAATAATACGGAAATGAAGTTAAAAAACATTTCTTAACATGCTAAAACAAGATCGAGTAAAATTAATTTATAAATCCATTTGACTATTATTTACGGGGGTTGCCATGATGAAAATTGACTTTTTAGCCATTTCCAACACGCATGTCAAATATTAGCCGATTGGAAAATTTCCAAATTTTTATGTCAAAATGCCTCATTCCCATAGGTTAACCACTTTGGACATCGACATATTTTAAGGTGAATATTTAAACTTTTTAAAAGGGGTAATATTTGACGTGTATGTTGGGAAAGGCTAAAAATTGAGGTTTCACCATGTTAAACCCATCAAATAATAGGCAAGTGAAGTTAAAAAATACTTCTTACCACGCCAAAACAATATCGCGTAAAATAAATTTATAAATCCATTTGACCATTATCTGCTATAGTATAGCATTGTGAAACTTGACTTTTTAGCCATTTCTAACATGCTTGTCGAATATTAGCCGTTGGAACATTTTAAAATTATTATGTCAAAATTACTAATTCCCATAGGTAACCACTTTGGAGGTCGACATATTTTGAGGTGAAAATTTAAACTTTTCAAAAGGGATAACATTTGACGTGTATGTTGGGAATGGCTAAAACTTGAGGTTTCACCATGTTAAACCCTTCCAAAATAGGCAAATGAAGTTAAAACATATTTCTTAATACGCAAAAAAAATCATCGAGTAAAATTAATTTTTAAATCTATTTGACCATTACCTACTTGTGATACCATGATGAAAATGGACTTTTTAACAATTTCCAACATTCTTTTCAAATATTAGCCGATTGGAAAATTTGTAAATTTTTATGTCAAAATGGCTCATTTCCATAGGTCTTCCCTTTGGAAATCGACAAATTTTGAGGTGAAAATTGTATTTTTTTAAAAAGGCTAATATAAGACGTGTATGTTGGGAATGGCTAAAAATTGTTGGTTCATCATGTTAAACTTTTAAATAATACGGAAATGAAGTTAAAAAACATTTCTTAACATGCTAAAACAAGATCGAGTAAAATTAATTTATAAATCCATTTGACTATTATTTACAGGGGTTGCCATGATGAAAATTGACTTTTTAGCCATTTCCAACACGCATGTCAAATATTAGCCGATTGGAAAATTTCCAAATTTTTATGTCAAAATGCCTCATTCCCATAGGTTAACCACTTTGGACATCGACATATTTTAAGGTGAATATTTAAACTTTTTAAAAGGGGTAATATTTGACGTGTATGTTGGGAAAGGCTAAAAATTGAGGTTTCACCATGTTAAACCCATCAAATAATAGGCAAGTGAAGTTAAAAAATACTTCTTACCACGCCAAAACAATATCGCGTAAAATAAATTTATAAATCCATTTGACCATTATACACATAGTATAGCATTGTGAAACTTGACTTTTTAGCCATTTCTAACATGCTTGTCAGATATTAGCCGTTGGAACATTTTAAAATTATTATGTCAAAATTACTAATTCCCATAGGTAACCACTTTGGAGGTCGACATATTTTGAGGTGAAAATTTAAACTTTTCAAAAGGGATAACATTTGACGTGTATGTTGGGAATGGCTAAAACTTGAGGTTTCACCATGTTAAACCCTTCCAAAATAGGCAAATGAAGTTAAAACATATTTCTTAATACGCAAAAAAATCATCGAGTAAAATTAATTTTTAAATCTATTTGACCATTACCTACTTGTGATACCATGATGAAAATGGACTTTTTAACAATTTCCAACATTCTTTTCAAATATTAGCCGATTGGAAAATTTGTAAATTTTTATGTCAAAATGGCTCATTTCCATAGGTCTTCCCTTTGGAAATCGACAAATTTTGAGGTGAAAATTGTATTTTTTAAAAAGGCTAATATAAGACGTGTATGTTGGGAATGGCTAAAAATTGTTGGTTCATCATGTTAAACTTTAAATAATACGGAAATGAAGTTAAAAAACATTTCTTAACATGCTAAAACAAGATCGAGTAAAATTAATTTATAAATCCATTTGACTATTATTTACGGGGGTTGCCATGATGAAAATTGACTTTTTAGCCATTTCCAACACGCATGTCAAATATTAGCCGATTGGAAAATTTCCAAATTTTTATGTCAAAATGCCTCATTCCCATAGGTTAACCACTTTGGACATCGACATATTTTAAGGTGAATATTTAAACTTTTTAAAAGGGGTAATATTTGACGTGTATGTTGGGAAAGGCTAAAAATTGAGGTTTCACCATGTTAAACCCATCAAATAATAGGCAAGTGAAGTTAAAAAATACTTCTTACCACGCCAAAACAATATCGCGTAAAATAAATTTATAAATCCATTTGACCATTATCTGCATAGTATAGCATTGTGAAACTTGACTTTTTAGCCATTTCTAACATGCTTGTCAGATATTAGCCGTTGGAACATTTTAAAATTATTATGTCAAAATTACTAATTCCCATAGGTAACCACTTTGGAGGTCGACAAATTTTGAGGTGAAAATTTAAAGTTTTCAAAAGGGATAACATTTGACGTGTATGTTGGGAATGGCTAAAACTTGAGGTTTCACCATGTTAAACCCTTCCAAAATAGGCAAATGAAGTTAAAACATATTTCTTAATACGCAAAAAAAATCATCGAGTAAAATTAATTTTTAAATCTATTTGACCATTACCTACTTGTGATACCATGGTGAAAATGGACTTTTTAACAATTTCCAACATTCTTTTCAAATATTAGCCGATTGGAAAATTTGTAAATTTTTATGTCAAAATGGCTCATTTCCATAGGTCTTCCCTTTGGAAATCGACAAATTTTGAGGTGAAAATTGTATTTTTTAAAAAAGGCTAATATAAGACGTTTATGTTGGGAATGGCTAAAAATTGTTGGTTCATCATGTTAAACTTTAAATAATACGGAAATGAAGTTAAAAAACATTTCTTAACATGCTAAAACAAGATCGAGTAAAATTAATTTATAAATCCATTTGACTATTATTTACGGGGGTTGCCATGATGAAAATTGACTTTTTAGCCATTTCCAACACGCATGTCAAATATTAGCCGATTGGAAAATTTCCAAATTTTTATGTCAAAATGCCTCATTCCCATAGGTTAACCACTTTGGACATCGACATATTTTAAGGTGAATATTTAAACATTTTAAAAGGGGTAATATTTGACGTGTATGTTGGGAAAGGCTAAAAATTGAGGTTTCACCATGTTAAACCCATCAAATAATAGGCAAGTGAAGTTAAAAAATACTTCTTACCATGCCAAAACAATATTGCGCAAAATAAATTTATAAATCCATTTGACCATTATCTACATAGTATAGCAGTGAAACTAGACTTTTTAGCCATTTCTAACATGCTTGTCAGATATTAGCCGTTGGAACATTTTAAAATTACTATGTCAAAATTACTCATTCCCATAGGTAACTACTTTGGAGGTCGACATATTTTGAGGTGAAAATTTAAACTTTTCAAAAGGGATAATATTTGACGTGTATGTTGGGAATGGCTAAAACTTGAGGTTTCACCATGTTAAACCCATCAAATAATAGGCAAATGAAGTTAAAAAATACTTCTTAACACGCTAAAACAATATCGCGTAAAATAAATTTATAAATCCATTTGACCATTATCTACATGGTATAGCATTGTGAAACTTGACTTTTTAGCCATTTTAACGGGCATGTCAGATATAAGCCGATTCGAACATTTTCAAAATTTTATGTCAAAATGCCTCATTCCCATGGGTTAACCACTTTGGAGGTCGACATATTTTGAGGTGAAAATTTAAACTTTTCAAAAGGGATAATATTTGACGTGTATGTTGGGAATGGCTAAAAATTGAGGTTTCACCATGTTAAACCCTTCATTGGTTTCACCATGTTAAACCCTTCCAAAATAGGCAAATGAAGTTAAAACATATTTCTTAATACGCAAAAAAATCATCGAGTAAAATTAATTTTTAAATCTATTTGACCATTACCTCCTTGTGATACCATGATGAAAATGGACTTTTTAACAATTTCCAACATTCTTTTCAAATATTAGCCGATAGGAAAATTTGTAAATTTTTATGTCAAAATGACTCATTTCCATAGGTCTTCCCTTTGGAAATCGATAAATTTTGAGGTGAAAATTGAATTTTTTTAAAAAGGCTAATATAAGACGTGTATGTTGGGAATGGCTAAAAATTGTTGGTTCATCATGTTAAACCTTCAAATAATACGGAAATGAAGTTAAAAAACATTTCTTAACATGCTAAAACAAGATCGAGTAAAATTAATTTATAAATCCATTTGACTATTATTTAGAGGGGTTGCCATGATGAAAATTGACTTTTTAGCCATTTCCAACACGCATGTCAAATATTAGCCGATTGGAAAATTTCCAAATTTTTATGTCAAAATGCCTCATTCCCATAGGTTAACCACTTTGGACATCGACATATTTTAAGGTGAATATTTAAACTTTTTAAAAGGGGTAATATTTGACGTGTATGTTGGGAAAGGCTAAAAATTGAGGTTTCACCATGTTAAACCCATCAAATAATAGGCAAGTGAAGTTAAAAAATACTTCTTACCACGCCAAAACAATATCGCGTAAAATAAATTTATAAATCCATTTGACCATTATCTGCATAGTATAGCATTGTGAAACTTGACTTTTTAGCCATTTCTAACATGCTTGTCAGATATTAGCCGTTGGAACATTTTAAAATTATTATGTCAAAATTACTAATTCCCATAGGTAACCACTTTGGAGGTCGACATATTTTGAGGTGAAAATTTAAACTTTTCAAAAGGGATAACATTTGACGTGTATGTTGGGAATGGCTAAAACTTGAGGTTTCACCATGTTAAACCCTTCCAAAATAGGCAAATGAAGTTAAAACATATTTCTTAATACGCAAAAAAATCATCGAGTAAAATTAATTTTTAAATCTATTTGACCATTACCTACTTGTGATACCATGATGAAAATGGACTTTTTAACAATTTCCAACATTCTTTTCAAATATTAGCCGATTGGAAAATTTGTAAATTTTTATGTCAAAATGGCTCATTTCCATAGGTCTTCCCTTTGGAAATCGACAAATTTTGAGGTGAAAATTGTATTTTTTAAAAAAGGCTAATATAAGACGTTTATGTTGGGAATGGCTAAAAATTGTTGGTTCATCATGTTAAACTTTTAAATAATACGGAAATGAAGTTAAAAAACATTTCTTAACATGCTAAAACAAGATCGAGTAAAATTAATTTATAAATCCATTTGACTATTATTTACGGGGGTTGCCATGATGAAAATTGACTTTTTAGCCATTTCCAACACGCATGTCAAATATTAGCCGATTGGAAAATTTCCAAATTTTTATGTCAAAATGCCTCATTCCCATAGGTTAACCACTTTGGACATCGACATATTTTAAGGTGAATATTTAAACTTTTTAAAAGGGGTAATATTTGACGTGTATGTTGGGAAAGGCTAAAAATTGAGGTTTCACCATGTTAAACCCATCAAATAATAGGCAAGTGAAGTTAAAAAATACTTCTTACCATGCCAAAACAATATTGCGCAAAATAAATTTATAAATCCATTTGACCATTATCTACATAGTATAGCAGTGAAACTAGACTTTTTAGCCATTTCTAACATGCTTGTCAGATATTAGCCGTTGGAACATTTTAAAATTACTATGTCAAAATTACTCATTCCCATAGGTAACTACTTTGGAGGTCGACATATTTTGAGGTGAAAATTTAAACTTTTCAAAAGGGATAATATTTGACGTGTATGTTGGGAATGGCTAAAACTTGAGGTTTCACCATGTTAAACCCATCAAATAATAGGCAAATGAAGTTAAAAAATACTTCTTAACACGCTAAAACAATATCGCGTAAAATAAATTTATAAATCCATTTGACCATTATCTACATGGTATAGCATTGTGAAACTTGACTTTTTAGCCATTTTAACGGGCATGTCAGATATAAGCCGATTCGAACATTTTCAAAATTTTATGTCAAAATGCCTCATTCCCATGGGTTAACCACTTTGGAGGTCGACATATTTTGAGGTGAAAATTTAAACTTTTCAAAAGGGATAATATTTGACGTGTATGTTGGGAATGGCTAAAAATTGAGGTTTCACCATGTTAAACCCTTCCAAAATAGGCAAATGAAGTTAAAACATATTTCTTAATACGCAAAAAAAATCATCGAGTAAAATTAATTTTTAAATCTATTTGACCATTACCTCCTTGTGATACCATGATGAAAATGGACTTTTTAACAATTTCCAACATTCTTTTCAAATATTAGCCGATAGGAAAATTTGTAAATTTTTATGTCAAAATGACTCATTTCCATAGGTCTTCCCTTTGGAAATCGATAAATTTTGAGGTGAAAATTGAATTTTTTTAAAAAGGCTAATATAAGACGTGTATGTTGGGAATGGCTAAAAATTGTTGGTTCATCATGTTAAACCTTCAAATAATACGGAAATGAAGTTAAAAAACATTTCTTAACATGCTAAAACAAGATCGAGTAAAATTAATTTATAAATCCATTTGACTATTATTTAGAGGGGTTGCCATGATGAAAATTGACTTTTTAGCCATTTCCAACACGCATGTCAAATATTAGCCGATTGGAAAATTTCCAAATTTTTATGTCAAAATGCCTCATTCCCATAGGTTAACCACTTTGGACATCGACATATTTTAAGGTGAATATTTAAACTTTTTAAAAGGGGTAATATTTGACGTGTATGTTGGGAAAGGCTAAAAATTGAGGTTTCACCATGTTAAACCCATCAAATAATAGGCAAGTGAAGTTAAAAAATACTTCTTACCACGCCAAAACAATATCGCGTAAAATAAATTTATAAATCCATTTGACCATTATCTGCATAGTATAGCATTGTGAAACTTGACTTTTTAGCCATTTCTAACATGCTTGTCGATATTAGCCGTTGGAACATTTTAAAATTATTATGTCAAAATTACTAATTCCCATAGGTAACCACTTTGGAGGTCGACATATTTTGAGGTGAAAATTTAAACTTTTCAAAAGGGATAACATTTGACGTGTATGTTGGGAATGGCTAAAACTTGAGGTTTCACCATGTTAAACCCTTCCAAAATAGGCAAATGAAGTTAAAACATATTTCTTAATACGCAAAAAAATCATCGAGTAAAATTAATTTTTAAATCTATTTGACCATTACCTACTTGTGATACCATGATGAAAATGGACTTTTTAACAATTTCCAACATTCTTTTCAAATATTAGCCGATTGGAAAATTTGTAAATTTTTATGTCAAAATGGCTCATTTCCATAGGTCTTCCCTTTGGAAATCGACAAATTTTGAGGTGAAAATTGTATTTTTTAAAAAAGGCTAATATAAGACGTTTATGTTGGGAATGGCTAAAAATTGTTGGTTCATCATGTTAAACTTTTAAATAATACGGAAATGAAGTTAAAAAACATTTCTTAACATGCTAAAACAAGATCGAGTAAAATTAATTTATAAATCCATTTGACTATTATTTACAGGGGTTGCCATGATGAAAATTGACTTTTTAGCCATTTCCAACACGCATGTCAAATATTAGCCGATTGGAAAATTTCCAAATTTTTATGTCAAAATGCCTCATTCCCATAGGTTAACCACTTTGGACATCGACATATTTTAAGGTGAATATTTAAACTTTTTAAAAGGGGTAATATTTGACGTGTATGTTGGGAAAGGCTAAAAATTGAGGTTTCACCATGTTAAACCCATCAAATAATAGGCAAGTGAAGTTAAAAAATACTTCTTACCATGCCAAAACAATATTGCGCAAAATAAATTTATAAATCCATTTGACCATTATCTACATAGTATAGCAGTGAAACTTGACTTTTTAGCCATTTCTAACATGCTTGTCAGATATTAGCCGTTGGAACATTTTAAAATTACTATGTCAAAATTACTCATTCCCATAGGTAACTACTTTGGAGGTCGACATATTTTGAGGTGAAAATTTAAACTTTTCAAAAGGGATAATATTTGACGTGTATGTTGGGAATGGCTAAAACTTGAGGTTTCACCATGTTAAACCCATCAAATAATAGGCAAATGAAGTTAAAAAATACTTCTTAACACGCTAAAACAATATCGCGTAAAATAAATTTATAAATCCATTTGACCATTATCTACATGGTATAGCATTGTGAAACTTGACTTTTTAGCCATTTTAACGGGCATGTCGATATAAGCCGATTCGAACATTTTCAAAATTTTATGTCAAAATGCCTCATTCCCATGGGTTAACCACTTTGGAGGTCGACATATTTTGAGGTGAAAATTTAAACTTTTCAAAAGGGATAATATTTGACGTGTATGTTGGGAATGGCTAAAAATTGAGGTTTCACCATGTTAAACCCTTCCAAAATAGGCAAATGAAGTTAAAACATATTTCTTAATACGCAAAAAAATCATCGAGTAAAATTAATTTTTAAATCTATTTGACCATTACCTCCTTGTGATACCATGATGAAAATGGACTTTTTAACAATTTCCAACATTCTTTTCAAATATTAGCCGATAGGAAAATTTGTAAATTTTTATGTCAAAATGACTCATTTCCATAGGTCTTCCCTTTGGAAATCGATAAATTTTGAGGTGAAAATTGTATTTTTTTAAAAAGGCTAATATAAGACGTGTATGTTGGGAATGGCTAAAAATTGTTGGTTCATCATGTTAAACCTTCAAATAATACGGAAATGAAGTTAAAAAACATTTCTTAACATGCTAAAACAAGATCGAGTAAAATTAATTTATAAATCCATTTGACTATTATTTAGAGGGGTTGCCATGATGAAAATTGACTTTTTAGCCATTTCCAACACGCATGTCAAATATTAGCCGATTGGAAAATTTCCAAATTTTTATGTCAAAATGCCTCATTCCCATAGGTTAACCACTTTGGACATCGACATATTTTAAGGTGAATATTTAAACTTTTTAAAAGGGGTAATATTTGACGTGTATGTTGGGAAAGGCTAAAAATTGAGGTTTCACCATGTTAAACCCATCAAATAATAGGCAAGTGAAGTTAAAAAATACTTCTTACCACGCCAAAACAATATCGCGTAAAATAAATTTATAAATCCATTTGACCATTATCTGCATAGTATAGCATTGTGAAACTTGACTTTTTAGCCATTTCTAACATGCTTGTCAGATATTAGCCGTTGGAACATTTTAAAATTATTATGTCAAAATTACTAATTCCCATAGGTAACCACTTTGGAGGTCGACATATTTTGAGGTGAAAATTTAAACTTTTCAAAAGGGATAACATTTGACGTGTATGTTGGGAATGGCTAAAACTTGAGGTTTCACCATGTTAAACCCTTCCAAAATAGGCAAATGAAGTTAAAACATATTTCTTAATACGCAAAAAAATCATCGAGTAAAATTAATTTTTAAATCTATTTGACCATTACCTACTTGTGATACCATGATGAAAATGGACTTTTTAACAATTTCCAACATTCTTTTCAAATATTAGCCGATTGGAAAATTTGTAAATTTTTATGTCAAAATGGCTCATTTCCATAGGTCTTCCCTTTGGAAATCGACAAATTTTGAGGTGAAAATTGTATTTTTTTAAAAAGGCTAATATAAGACGTTTATGTTGGGAATGGCTAAAAATTGTTGGTTCATCATGTTAAACTTTTAAATAATACGGAAATGAAGTTAAAAAACATTTCTTAACATGCTAAAACAAGATCGAGTAAAATTAATTTATAAATCCATTTGACTATTATTTACAGGGGTTGCCATGATGAAAATTGACTTTTTAGCCATTTCCAACACGCATGTCAAATATTAGCCGATTGGAAAATTTCCAAATTTTTATGTCAAAATGCCTCATTCCCATAGGTTAACCACTTTGGACATCGACATATTTTAAGGTGAATATTTAAACTTTTTAAAAGGGGTAATATTTGACGTGTATGTTGGGAAAGGCTAAAAATTGAGGTTTCACCATGTTAAACCCATCAAATAATAGGCAAGTGAAGTTAAAAAATACTTCTTACCATGCCAAAACAATATTGCGCAAAATAAATTTATAAATCCATTTGACCATTATCTACATAGTATAGCAGTGAAACTTGACTTTTTAGCCATTTCTAACATGCTTGTCAGATATTAGCCGTTGGAACATTTTAAAATTACTATGTCAAAATTACTCATTCCCATAGGTAACTACTTTGGAGGTCGCCATATTTTGAGGTGAAAATTTAAACTTTTCAAAAGGGATAATATTTGACGTGTATGTTGGGAATGGCTAAAACTTGAGGTTTCACCATGTTAAACCCATCAAATAATAGGCAAATGAAGTTAAAAAATACTTCTTAACACGCTAAAACAATATCGCGTAAAATAAATTTATAAATCCATTTGACCATTATCTACATGGTATAGCATTGTGAAACTTGACTTTTTAGCCATTTTAACGGGCATGTCAGATATAAGCCGATTCGAACATTTTCAAAATTTTATGTCAAAATGCCTCATTCCCATGGGTTAACCACTTTGGAGGTCGACATATTTTGAGGTGAAAATTTAAACTTTTCAAAAGGGATAATATTTGACGTGTATGTTGGGAATGGCTAAAAATTGAGGTTTCACCATGTTAAACCCTTCCAAAATAGGCAAATGAAGTTAAAACATATTTCTTAATACGCAAAAAAATCATCGAGTAAAATTAATTTTTAAATCTATTTGACCATTACCTCCTTGTGATACCATGATGAAAATGGACTTTTTAACAATTTCCAACATTCTTTTCAAATATTAGCCGATAGGAAAATTTGTAAATTTTTATGTCAAAATGACTCATTTCCATAGGTCTTCCCTTTGGAAATCAATAAATTTTGAGGTGAAAATTGAATTTTTTTAAAAAGGCTAATATAAGACGTGTATGTTGGGAATGGCTAAAAATTGTTGGTTCATCATGTTAAACCTTCAAATAATACGGAAATGAAGTTAAAAAACATTTCTTAACATGCTAAAACAAGATCGAGTAAAATTAATTTATAAATCCATTTGACTATTATTTAGAGGGGTTGCCATGATGAAAATTGACTTTTTAGCCATTTCCAACACGCATGTCAAATATTAGCCGATTGGAAAATTTCCAAATTTTTATGTCAAAATGCCTCATTCCCATAGGTTAACCACTTTGGACACGACATATTTTAAGGTGAATATTTAAACTTTTTAAAAGGGGTAATATTTGACGTGTATGTTGGGAAAGGCTAAAAATTGAGGTTTCACCATGTTAAACCCATCAAATAATAGGCAAGTGAAGTTAAAAAATACTTCTTACCACGCCAAAACAATATCGCGTAAAATAAATTTATAAATCCATTTGACCATTATCTGCATAGTATAGCATTGTGAAACTTGACTTTTTAGCCATTTCTAACATGCTTGTCAGATATTAGCCGTTGGAACATTTTAAAATTATTATGTCAAAATTACTAATTCCCATAGGTAACCACTTTGGAGGTCGACATATTTTGAGGTGAAAATTTAAACTTTTCAAAAGGGATAACATTTGACGTGTATGTTGGGAATGGCTAAAACTTGAGGTTTCACCATGTTAAACCCTTCCAAAATAGGCAAATGAAGTTAAAACATATTTCTTAATACGCAAAAAAATCATCGAGTAAAATTAATTTTTAAATCTATTTGACCATTACCTCCTTGTGATACCATGATGAAAATGGACTTTTTAACAATTTCCAACATTCTTTTCAAATATTAGCCGATAGGAAAATTTGTAAATTTTTATGTCAAAATGACTCATTTCCATAGGTCTTCCCTTTGGAAATCGATAAATTTTGAGGTGAAAATTGAATTTTTTAAAAAAGGCTAATATAAGACGTGTATGTTGGGAATGGCTAAAAATTGTTGGTTCATCATCTTAAACCTTCAAATAATACGGAAATGAAGTTAAAAAACATTTCTTAACATGCTAAAACAAGATCGAGTAAAATTAATTTATAAATCCATTTGACTATTATTTACGGGGGTTGCCATGATGAAAATTGACTTTTTAGCCATTTCCAACACGCATGTCAAATATTAGCCGATTGGAAAATTTCCAAATTTTTATGTCAAAATGCCTCATTCCCATAGGTTAACCACTTTGGACATCGACATATTTTAAGGTGAATATTTAAACTTTTTAAAAGGGGTAATATTTGACGTGTATGTTGGGAAAGGCTAAAAATTGAGGTTTCACCATGTTAAACCCATCAAATAATAGGCAAGTGAAGTTAAAAATTACTTCTTACCACGCCAAAACAATATCGCGTAAAATAAATTTATAAATCCATTTGACCATTATCTGCATAGTATAGCATTGTGAAACTTGACTTTTTAGCCATTTCTAACATGCTTGTCAGATATTAGCCGTTGGAACATTTTAAAATTATTATGTCAAAATTACTAATTCCCATAGGTAACCACTTTGGAGGTCGACATATTTTGAGGTGAAAATTTAAACTTTTCAAAAGGGATAACATTTGACGTGTATGTTGGGAATGGCTAAACCTTGAGGTTTCACCATGTTAAACCCTTCCAAAATAGGCAAATGAAGTTAAAACATATTTCTTAATACGCAAAAAAATCATCGAGTAAAATTAATTTTTAAATCTATTTGACCATTACCTCCTTGTGATACCATGATGAAAATGGACTTTTTAACAATTTCCAACATTCTTTTCAAATATTAGCCGATAGGAAAATTTGTAAATTTTTATGTCAAAATGACTCATTTCCATAGGTCTTCCCTTTGGAAATCGATAAATTTTGAGGTGAAAATTGAATTTTTTTAAAAAGGCTAATATAAGACGTGTATGTTGGGAATGGCTAAAAATTGTTGGTTCATCATGTTAAACCTTCAAATAATACGGAAATGAAGTTAAAAAACATTTCTTAACATGCTAAAACAAGATCGAGTAAAATTAATTTATAAATCCATTTGACTATTATTTACAGGGGTTGCCATGATGAAAATTGACTTTTTAGCCATTTCCAACACGCATATCAAATATTAGCCGATTGGAAAATTTCCAAATTTTTATGTCAAAATGCCTCATTCCCATAGGTTAACCACTTTGGACATCGACATATTTTAAGGTGAATATTTAAACTTTTTAAAAGGGGTAATATTTGACGTGTATGTTGGGAAAGGCTAAAAATTGAGGTTTCACCATGTTAAACCCATCAAATAATAGGCAAGTGAAGTTAAAAAATACTTCTTACCACGCCAAAACAATATCGCGTAAAATAAATTTATAAATCCATTTGACCATTATCTGCATAGTATAGCATTGTGAAACTTGACTTTTTAGCCATTTCTAACATGCTTGTCGATATTAGCCGTTGGAACATTTTAAAATTATTATGTCAAAATTACTAATTCCCATAGGTAACCACTTTGGAGGTCGACATATTTTGAGGTGAAAATTTAAACTTTTCAAAAGGGATAACATTTGACGTGTATGTTGGGAATGGCTAAAACTTGAGGTTTCACCATGTTAAACCCTTCCAAAATAGGCAAATGAAGTTAAAACATATTTCTTAATACGCAAAAAAATCATCGAGTAAAATTAATTTTTAAATCTATTTGACCATTACCTCCTTGTGATACCATGATGAAAATGGACTTTTTAACAATTTCCAACATTCTTTTCAAATATTAGCCGATTGGAAAATTTGTAAATTTTTATGTCAAAATGACTCATTTCCATAGGTCTTCCCTTTGGAAATCGATAAATTTTGAGGTGAAAATTGAATTTTTTTAAAAAGGCTAATATAAGACGTGTATGTTGGGAATGGCTAAAAATTGTTGGTTCATCATCTTAAACCTTCAAATAATACGGAAATGAAGTTAAAAAACATTTCTTAACATGCTAAAACAAGATCGAGTAAAATTAATTTATAAATCCATTTGACTATTATTTACGGGGGTTGCCATGATGAAAATTGACTTTTTAGCCATTTCCAACACGCATGTCAAATATTAGCCGATTGGAAAATTTCCAAATTTTTATGTCAAAATGCCTCATTCCCATAGGTTAACCACTTTGGACATCGACATATTTTAAGGTGAATATTTAAACTTTTTAAAAGGGGTAATATTTGACGTGTATGTTGGGAAAGGCTAAAAATTGAGGTTTCACCATGTTAAACCCATCAAATAATAGGCAAGTGAAGTTAAAAATTACTTCTTACCACGCCAAAACAATATCGCGTAAAATAAATTTATAAATCCATTTGACCATTATCTGCATAGTATAGCATTGTGAAACTTGACTTTTTAGCCATTTCTAACATGCTTGTCGATATTAGCCGTTGGAACATTTTAAAATTATTATGTCAAAATTACTAATTCCCATAGGTAACCACTTTGGAGGTCGACATATTTTGAGGTGAAAATTTAAACTTTTCAAAAGGGATAACATTTGACGTGTATGTTGGGAATGGCTAAACCTTGAGGTTTCACCATGTTAAACCCTTCCAAAATAGGCAAATGAAGTTAAAACATATTTCTTAATACGCAAAAAAATCATCGAGTAAAATTAATTTTTAAATCTATTTGACCATTACCTCCTTGTGATACCATGATGAAAATGGACTTTTTAACAATTTCCAACATTCTTTTCAAATATTAGCCGATAGGAAAATTTGTAAATTTTTATGTCAAAATGACTCATTTCCATAGGTCTTCCCTTTGGAAATCGATAAATTTTGAGGTGAAAATTGAATTTTTTAAAAAAGGCTAATATAAGACGTGTATGTTGGGAATGGCTAAAAATTGTTGGTTCATCATCTTAAACCTTCAAATAATATGGAAATGAAGTTAAAAAACATTTCTTAACATGCTAAAACAAGATCGAGTAAAATTAATTTATAAATCCATTTGACTATTATTTACAAGGGTTGCCATGATGAAAATTGACTTTTTAGCCATTTCAAACACGCATGTCAAATATTAGCCGATTGGAAAATTTCCAAATTTTTATGTCAAAATGCCTCATTCCCATAGGTTAACCACTTTGGACATCGACATATTTTAAGGTGAATATTTAAACTTTTTAAAAGGGGTAATATTTGACGTGTATGTTGGGAAAGGCTAAAAATTGAGGTTTCACCATGTTAAACCCATCAAATAATAGGCAAGTGAAGTTAAAAAATACTTCTTACCACGCCAAAACAATATCGCGTAAAATAAATTTATAAATCCATTTGACCATTATCTGCATAGTATAGCATTGTGAAACTTGACTTTTTAGCCATTTCTAACATGCTTGTCAGATATTAGCCGTTGGAACATTTTAAAATTATTATGTCAAAATTACTAATTCCCATAGGTAACCACTTTGGAGGTCGACATATTTTGAGGTGAAAATTTAAACTTTTCAAAAGGGATAACATTTGACGTGTATGTTGGGAATGGCTAAAACTTGAGGTTTCACCATGTTAAACCCTTCCAAAATAGGCA
This sequence comes from Linum usitatissimum, assembly GCA_030674075.2. Taxonomy (NCBI): domain Eukaryota; kingdom Viridiplantae; phylum Streptophyta; class Magnoliopsida; order Malpighiales; family Linaceae; genus Linum; species Linum usitatissimum. Next base: position 789,410 of record JAUJYP020000158.1, on the reverse strand, counting down.
AATGAAGTTAAAACATATTTCTTAATACGCAAAAAAATCATCGAGTAAAATTAATTTTTAAATCTATTTGACCATTACCTCCTTGTGATACCATGATGAAAATGGACTTTTTAACAATTTCCAACATTCTTTTCAAATATTAGCCGATTGGAAAATTTGTAAATTTTTATGTCAAAATGACTCATTTCCATAGGTCTTCCCTTTGGAAATCGATAAATTTTGAGGTGAAAATTGAATTTTTTTAAAAAGGCTAATATAAGACGTGTATGTTGGGAATGGCTAAAAATTGTTGGTTCATCATCTTAAACCTTCAAATAATACGGAAATGAAGTTAAAAAACATTTCTTAACATGCTAAAACAAGATCGAGTAAAATTAATTTATAAATCCATTTGACTATTATTTACAGGGGTTGCCATGATGAAAATTGACTTTTTAGCCATTTCCAACACGCATGTCAAATATTAGCCGATTGGAAAATTTCCAAATTTTTATGTCAAAATGCCTCATTCCCATAGGTTAACCACTTTGGACATCGACATATTTTAAGGTGAATATTTAAACTTTTTAAAAGGGGTAATATTTGACGTGTATGTTGGGAAAGGCTAAAAATTGAGGTTTCACCATGTTAAACCCATCAAATAATAGGCAAGTGAAGTTAAAAATTACTTCTTACCACGCCAAAACAATATCGCGTAAAATAAATTTATAAATCCATTTGACCATTATCTGCATAGTATAGCATTGTGAAACTTGACTTTTTAGCCATTTCTAACATGCTTGTCAGATATTAGCCGTTGGAACATTTTAAAATTATTATGTCAAAATTACTAATTCCCATAGGTAACCACTTTGGAGGTCGACATATTTTGAGGTGAAAATTTAAACTTTTCAAAAGGGATAACATTTGACGTGTATGTTGGGAATGGCTAAACCTTGAGGTTCACCATGTTAAACCCTTCCAAAATAGGCAAATGAAGTTAAAACATATTTCTTAATACGCAAAAAAATCATCGAGTAAAATTAATTTTTAAATCTATTTGACCATTACCTCCTTGTGATACCATGATGAAAATGGACTTTTTAACAATTTCCAACATTCTTTTCAAATATTAGCCGATAGGAAAATTTGTAAATTTTTATGTCAAAATGACTCATTTCCATAGGTCTTCCCTTTGGAAATCGATAAATTTTGAGGTGAAAATTGAATTTTTTTAAAAAGGCTAATATAAGACGTGTATGTTGGGAATGGCTAAAAATTGTTGGTTCATCATGTTAAACCTTCAAATAATACGGAAATGAAGTTAAAAAACATTTCTTAACATGCTAAAACAAGATCGAGTAAAATTAATTTATAAATCCATTTGACTATTATTTACGGGGGTTGCCATGATGAAAATTGACTTTTTAGCCATTTCCAACACGCATATCAAATATTAGCCGATTGGAAAATTTCCAAATTTTTATGTCAAAATGCCTCATTCCCATAGGTTAACCACTTTGGACATCGACATATTTTAAGGTGAATATTTAAACTTTTTAAAAGGGGTAATATTTGACGTGTATGTTGGGAAAGGCTAAAAATTGAGGTTTCACCATGTTAAACCCATCAAATAATAGGCAAGTGAAGTTAAAAAATACTTCTTACCACGCCAAAACAATATCGCGTAAAAAAAATTTATAAATCCATTTGACCATTATCTGCATAGTATAGCATTGTGAAACTTGACTTTTTAGCCATTTCTAACATGCTTGTCAGATATTAGCCGTTGGAACATTTTAAAATTATTATGTCAAAATTACTAATTCCCATAGGTAACCACTTTGGAGGTCGACATATTTTGAGGTGAAAATTTAAACTTTTCAAAAGGGATAACATTTGACGTGTATGTTGGGAATGGCTAAACCTTGAGGTTCACCATGTTAAACCCTTCCAAAATAGGCAAATGAAGTTAAAACATATTTCTTAATACGCAAAAAAATCATCGAGTAAAATTAATTTTTAAATCTATTTGACCATTACCTCCTTGTGATACCATGATGAAAATGGACTTTTTAACAATTTCCAACATTCTTTTCAAATATTAGCCGATAGGAAAATTTGTAAATTTTTATGTCAAAATGACTCATTTCCATAGGTCTTCCCTTTGGAAATCGATAAATTTTGAGGTGAAAATTGAATTTTTTTAAAAAGGCTAATATAAGACGTGTATGTTGGGAATGGCTAAAAATTGTTGGTTCATCATGTTAAACCTTCAAATAATACGGAAATGAAGTTAAAAAACATTTCTTAACATGCTAAAACAAGATCGAGTAAAATTAATTTATAAATCCATTTGACTATTATTTACAGGGGGTTGCCATGATGAAAATTGACTTTTTAGCCATTTCCAACACGCATATCAAATATTAGCCGATTGGAAAATTTCCAAATTTTTATGTCAAAATGCCTCATTCCCATAGGTTAACCACTTTGGACATCGACATATTTTAAGGTGAATATTTAAACTTTTTAAAAGGGGTAATATTTGACGTGTATGTTGGGAAAGGCTAAAAATTGAGGTTTCACCATGTTAAACCCATCAAATAATAGGCAAGTGAAGTTAAAAAATACTTCTTACCACGCCAAAACAATATCGCGTAAAATAAATTTATAAATCCATTTGACCATTATCTGCATAGTATAGCATTGTGAAACTTGACTTTTTAGCCATTTCTAACATGCTTGTCGTGATATTAGCCGTTGGAACATTTTAAAATTATTATGTCAAAATTACTAATTCCCATAGGTAACCACTTTGGAGGTCGACATATTTTGAGGTGAAAATTTAAACTTTTCAAAAGGGATAACATTTGACGTGTATGTTGGGAATGGCTAAAACTTGAGGTTTCACCATGTTAAACCCTTCCAAAATAGGCAAATGAAGTTAAAACATATTTCTTAATACGCAAAAAAATCATCGAGTAAAATTAATTTTTAAATCTATTTGACCATTACCTACTTGTGATACCATGATGAAAATGGACTTTTTAACAATTTCCAACATTCTTTTCAAATATTAGCCGATTGGAAAATTTGTAAATTTTTATGTCAAAATGGCTCATTTCCATAGGTCTTCCCTTTGGAAATCGACAAATTTTGAGGTGAAAATTGTATTTTTTAAAAAGGCTAATATAAGACGTTTATGTTGGGAATGGCTAAAAATTGTTGGTTCATCATGTTAAACTTTTAAATAATACGGAAATGAAGTTAAAAAACATTTCTTAACATGCTAAAACAAGATCGAGTAAAATTAATTTATAAATCCATTTGACTATTATTTACAGGGGTTGCCATGATGAAAATTGACTTTTTAGCCATTTCCAACACGCATGTCAAATATTAGCCGATTGGAAAATTTCCAAATTTTTATGTCAAAATGCCTCATTCCCATAGGTTAACCACTTTGGACATCGACATATTTTAAGGTGAATATTTAAACTTTTTAAAAGGGGTAATATTTGACGTGTATGTTGGGAAAGGCTAAAAATTGAGGTTTCACCATGTTAAACCCATCAAATAATAGGCAAGTGAAGTTAAAAATTACTTCTTACCACGCCAAAACAATATCGCGTAAAATAAATTTATAAATCCATTTGACCATTATCTGCATAGTATAGCATTGTGAAACTTGACTTTTTAGCCATTTCTAACATGCTTGTCAGATATTAGCCGTTGGAACATTTTAAAATTATTATGTCAAAATTACTAATTCCCATAGGTAACCACTTTGGAGGTCGACATATTTTGAGGTGAAAATTTAAACTTTTCAAAAGGGATAACATTTGACGTGTATGTTGGGAATGGCTAAACCTTGAGGTTCACCATGTTAAACCCTTCCAAAATAGGCAAATGAAGTTAAAACATATTTCTTAATACGCAAAAAAATCATCGAGTAAAATTAATTTTTAAATCTATTTGACCATTACCTCCTTGTGATACCATGATGAAAATGGACTTTTTAACAATTTCCAACATTCTTTTCAAATATTAGCCGATAGGAAAATTTGTAAATTTTTATGTCAAAATGACTCATTTCCATAGGTCTTCCCTTTGGAAATCGATAAATTTTGAGGTGAAAATTGAATTTTTTTAAAAAGGCTAATATAAGACGTGTATGTTGGGAATGGCTAAAAATTGTTGGTTCATCATGTTAAACCTTCAAATAATACGGAAATGAAGTTAAAAAACATTTCTTAACATGCTAAAACAAGATCGAGTAAAATTAATTTATAAATCCATTTGACTATTATTTACGGGGGTTGCCATGATGAAAATTGACTTTTTAGCCATTTCCAACACGCATATCAAATATTAGCCGATTGGAAAATTTCCAAATTTTTATGTCAAAATGCCTCATTCCCATAGGTTAACCACTTTGGACATCGACATATTTTAAGGTGAATATTTAAACTTTTTAAAAGGGGTAATATTTGACGTGTATGTTGGGAAAGGCTAAAAATTGAGGTTTCACCATGTTAAACCCATCAAATAATAGGCAAGTGAAGTTAAAAAATACTTCTTACCACGCCAAAACAATATCGCGTAAAAAAAATTTATAAATCCATTTGACCATTATCTGCATAGTATAGCATTGTGAAACTTGACTTTTTAGCCATTTCTAACATGCTTGTCGATATTAGCCGTTGGAACATTTTAAAATTATTATGTCAAAATTACTAATTCCCATAGGTAACCACTTTGGAGGTCGACATATTTTGAGGTGAAAATTTAAACTTTTCAAAAGGGATAACATTTGACGTGTATGTTGGGAATGGCTAAACCTTGAGGTTTCACCATGTTAAACCCTTCCAAAATAGGCAAATGAAGTTAAAACATATTTCTTAATACGCAAAAAAATCATCGAGTAAAATTAATTTTTAAATCTATTTGACCATTACCTCCTTGTGATACCATGATGAAAATGGACTTTTTAACAATTTCCAACATTCTTTTCAAATATTAGCCGATAGGAAAATTTGTAAATTTTTATGTCAAAATGACTCATTTCCATAGGTCTTCCCTTTGGAAATCGATAAATTTTGAGGTGAAAATTGAATTTTTTTAAAAAGGCTAATATAAGACGTGTATGTTGGGAATGGCTAAAAATTGTTGGTTCATCATGTTAAACCTTCAAATAATACGGAAATGAAGTTAAAAAACATTTCTTAACATGCTAAAACAAGATCGAGTAAAATTAATTTATAAATCCATTTGACTATTATTTACGGGGGTTGCCATGATGAAAATTGACTTTTTAGCCATTTCCAACACGCATATCAAATATTAGCCGATTGGAAAATTTCCAAATTTTTATGTCAAAATGCCTCATTCCCATAGGTTAACCACTTTGGACATCGACATATTTTAAGGTGAATATTTAAACTTTTTAAAAGGGGTAATATTTGACGTGTATGTTGGGAAAGGCTAAAAATTGAGGTTTCACCATGTTAAACCCATCAAATAATAGGCAAGTGAAGTTAAAAAATACTTCTTACCACGCCAAAACAATATCGCGTAAAATAAATTTATAAATCCATTTGACCATTATCTGCATAGTATAGCATTGTGAAACTTGACTTTTTAGCCATTTCTAACATGCTTGTCAGATATTAGCCGTTGGAACATTTTAAAATTATTATGTCAAAATTACTAATTCCCATAGGTAACCACTTTGGAGGTCGACATATTTTGAGGTGAAAATTTAAACTTTTCAAAAGGGATAACATTTGACGTGTATGTTGGGAATGGCTAAAACTTGAGGTTTCACCATGTTAAACCCTTCCAAAATAGGCAAATGAAGTTAAAACATATTTCTTAATACGCAAAAAAATCATCGAGTAAAATTAATTTTTAAATCTATTTGACCATTACCTACTTGTGATACCATGATGAAAATGGACTTTTTAACAATTTCCAACATTCTTTTCAAATATTAGCCGATTGGAAAATTTGTAAATTTTTATGTCAAAATGGCTCATTTCCATAGGTCTTCCCTTTGGAAATCGACAAATTTTGAGGTGAAAATTGTATTTTTTAAAAAAGGCTAATATAAGACGTTTATGTTGGGAATGGCTAAAAATTGTTGGTTCATCATGTTAAACTTTTAAATAATACGGAAATGAAGTTAAAAAACATTTCTTAACATGCTAAAACAAGATCGAGTAAAATTAATTTATAAATCCATTTGACTATTATTTACGGGGGTTGCCATGATGAAAATTGACTTTTTAGCCATTTCCAACACGCATGTCAAATATTAGCCGATTGGAAAATTTCCAAATTTTTATGTCAAAATGCCTCATTCCCATAGGTTAACCACTTTGGACATCGACATATTTTAAGGTGAATATTTAAACTTTTTAAAAGGGGTAATATTTGACGTGTATGTTGGGAAAGGCTAAAAATTGAGGTTTCACCATGTTAAACCCATCAAATAATAGGCAAGTGAAGTTAAAAAATACTTCTTACCATGCCAAAACAATATTGCGCAAAATAAATTTATAAATCCATTTGACCATTATCTACATAGTATAGCAGTGAAACTTGACTTTTTAGCCATTTCTAACATGCTTGTCAGATATTAGCCGTTGGAACATTTTAAAATTACTATGTCAAAATTACTCATTCCCATAGGTAACTACTTTGGAGGTCGACATATTTTGAGGTGAAAATTTAAACTTTTCAAAAGGGATAATATTTGACGTGTATGTTGGGAATGGCTAAAACTTGAGGTTTCACCATGTTAAACCCATCAAATAATAGGCAAATGAAGTTAAAAAATACTTCTTAACACGCTAAAACAATATCGCGTAAAATAAATTTATAAATCCATTTGACCATTATCTACATGGTATAGCATTGTGAAACTTGACTTTTTAGCCATTTTAACGGGCATGTCAGATATAAGCCGATTCGAACATTTTCAAAATTTTATGTCAAAATGCCTCATTCCCATGGGTTAACCACTTTGGAGGTCGACATATTTTGAGGTGAAAATTTAAACTTTTCAAAAGGGATAATATTTGACGTGTATGTTGGGAATGGCTAAAAATTGAGGTTTCACCATGTTAAACCCTTCCAAAATAGGCAAATGAAGTTAAAACATATTTCTTAATACGCAAAAAAATCATCGAGTAAAATTAATTTTTAAATCTATTTGACCATTACCTCCTTGTGATACCATGATGAAAATGGACTTTTTAACAATTTCCAACATTCTTTTCAAACATTAGCCGATAGGAAAATTTGTAAATTTTTATGTCAAAATGACTCATTTCCATAGGTCTTCCCTTTGGAAATCGATAAATTTTGAGGTGAAAATTGAATTTTTTTAAAAAGGCTAATATAAGACGTGTATGTTGGGAATGGCTAAAAATTGTTGGTTCATCATGTTAAACCTTCAAATAATACGGAAATGAAGTTAAAAAACATTTCTTAACATGCTAAAACAAGATCGAGTAAAATTAATTTATAAATCCATTTGACTATTATTTAGAGGGGTTGCCATGATGAAAATTGACTTTTTAGCCATTTCCAACACGCATGTCAAATATTAGCCGATTGGAAAATTTCCAAATTTTTATGTCAAAATGCCTCATTCCCATAGGTTAACCACTTTGGACACGACATATTTTAAGGTGAATATTTAAACTTTTTAAAAGGGGTAATATTTGACGTGTATGTTGGGAAAGGCTAAAAATTGAGGTTTCACCATGTTAAACCCATCAAATAATAGGCAAGTGAAGTTAAAAAATACTTCTTACCACGCCAAAACAATATCGCGTAAAATAAATTTATAAATCCATTTGACCATTATCTCGCATAGTATAGCATTGTGAAACTTGACTTTTTAGCCATTTCTAACATGCTTGTCAGATATTAGCCGTTGGAACATTTTAAAATTATTATGTCAAAATTACTAATTCCCATAGGTAACCACTTTGGAGGTCGACATATTTTGAGGTGAAAATTTAAACTTTTCAAAAGGGATAACATTTGACGTGTATGTTGGGAATGGCTAAACCTTGAGGTTTCACCATGTTAAACCCTTCCAAAATAGGCAAATGAAGTTAAAACATATTTCTTAATACGCAAAAAAATCATCGAGTAAAATTAATTTTTAAATCTATTTGACCATTACCTCCTTGTGATACCATGATGAAAATGGACTTTTTAACAATTTCCAACATTCTTTTCAAATATTAGCCGATAGGAAAATTTGTAAATTTTTATGTCAAAATGACTCATTTCCATAGGTCTTCCCTTTGGAAATCGATAAATTTTGAGGTGAAAATTGAATTTTTTTAAAAAAGGCTAATATAAGACGTGTATGTTGGGAATGGCTAAAAATTGTTGGTTCATCATCTTAAACCTTCAAATAATATGGAAATGAAGTTAAAAAACATTTCTTAACATGCTAAAACAAGATCGAGTAAAATTAATTTATAAATCCATTTGACTATTATTTACGGGGGTTGCCATGATGAAAATTGACTTTTTAGCCATTTCAAACACGCATGTCAAATATTAGCCGATTGGAAAATTTCCAAATTTTTATGTCAAAATGCCTCATTCCCATAGGTTAACCACTTTGGACATCGACATATTTTAAGGTGAATATTTAAACTTTTTAAAAGGGGTAATATTTGACGTGTATGTTGGGAAAGGCTAAAAATTGAGGTTTCACCATGTTAAACCCATCAAATAATAGGCAAGTGAAGTTAAAAATTACTTCTTACCACGCCAAAACAATATCGCGTAAAATAAATTTATAAATCCATTTGACCATTATCTGCATAGTATAGCATTGTGAAACTTGACTTTTTAGCCATTTCTAACATGCTTGTCGTATATTAGCCGTTGGAACATTTTAAAATTATTATGTCAAAATTACTAATTCCCATAGGTAACCACTTTGGAGGTCGACATATTTTGAGGTGAAAATTTAAACTTTTCAAAAGGGATAACATTTGACGTGTATGTTGGGAATGGCTAAACCTTGAGGTTTCACCATGTTAAACCCTTCCAAAATAGGCAAATGAAGTTAAAACATATTTCTTAATACGCAAAAAAATCATCGAGTAAAATTAATTTTTAAATCTATTTGACCATTACCTCCTTGTGATACCATGATGAAAATGGACTTTTTAACAATTTCCAACATTCTTTTCAAATATTAGCCGATAGGAAAATTTGTAAATTTTTATGTCAAAATGACTCATTTCCATAGGTCTTCCCTTTGGAAATCGATAAATTTTGAGGTGAAAATTGAATTTTTTTAAAAAGGCTAATATAAGACGTGTATGTTGGGAATGGCTAAAAATTGTTGGTTCATCATGTTAAACCTTCAAATAATACGGAAATGAAGTTAAAAAACATTTCTTAACATGCTAAAACAAGATCGAGTAAAATTAATTTATAAATCCATTTGACTATTATTTACAGGGGTTGCCATGATGAAAATTGACTTTTTAGCCATTTCCAACACGCATATCAAATATTAGCCGATTGGAAAATTTCCAAATTTTTATGTCAAAATGCCTAATTCCCATAGGTTAACCACTTTGGACATCGACATATTTTAAGGTGAATATTTAAACTTTTTAAAAGGGGTAATATTTGACGTGTATGTTGGGAAAGGCTAAAAATTGAGGTTTCACCATGTTAAACCCATCAAATAATAGGCAAGTGAAGTTAAAAAATACTTCTTACCACGCCAAAACAATATCGCGTAAAATAAATTTATAAATCCATTTGACCATTATCTCGCATAGTATAGCATTGTGAAACTTGACTTTTTAGCCATTTCTAACATGCTTGTCGATATTAGCCGTTGGAACATTTTAAAATTATTATGTCAAAATTACTAATTCCCATAGGTAACCACTTTGGAGGTCGACATATTTTGAGGTGAAAATTTAAACTTTTCAAAAGGGATAACATTTGACGTGTATGTTGGGAATGGCTAAACCTTGAGGTTTCACCATGTTAAACCCTTCCAAAATAGGCAAATGAAGTTAAAACATATTTCTTAATACGCAAAAAAATCATCGAGTAAAATTAATTTTTAAATCTATTTGACCATTACCTCCTTGTGATACCATGATGAAAATGGACTTTTTAACAATTTCCAACATTCTTTTCAAATATTAGCCGATAGGAAAATTTGTAAATTTTTATGTCAAAATGACTCATTTCCATAGGTCTTCCCTTTGGAAATCGATAAATTTTGAGGTGAAAATTGAATTTTTTTAAAAAGGCTAATATAAGACGTGTATGTTGGGAATGGCTAAAAATTGTTGGTTCATCATGTTAAACCTTCAAATAATACGGAAATGAAGTTAAAAAACATTTCTTAACATGCTAAAACAAGATCGAGTAAAATTAATTTATAAATCCATTTGACTATTATTTACAGGGGTTGCCATGATGAAAATTGACTTTTTAGCCATTTCCAACACGCATATCAAATATTAGCCGATTGGAAAATTTCCAAATTTTTATGTCAAAATGCCTCATTCCCATAGGTTAACCACTTTGGACATCGACATATTTTAAGGTGAATATTTAAACTTTTTAAAAGGGGTAATATTTGACGTGTATGTTGGGAAAGGCTAAAAATTGAGGTTTCACCATGTTAAACCCATCAAATAATAGGCAAGTGAAGTTAAAAAATACTTCTTACCACGCCAAAACAATATCGCGTAAAATAAATTTATAAATCCATTTGACCATTATCTCGCATAGTATAGCATTGTGAAACTTGACTTTTTAGCCATTTCTAACATGCTTGTCGATATTAGCCGTTGGAACATTTTAAAATTATTATGTCAAAATTACTAATTCCCATAGGTAACCACTTTGGAGGTCGACATATTTTGAGGTGAAAATTTAAACTTTTCAAAAGGGATAACATTTGACGTGTATGTTGGGAATGGCTAAAACTTGAGGTTTCACCATGTTAAACCCTTCCAAAATAGGCAAATGAAGTTAAAACATATTTCTTAATACGCAAAAAAATCATCGAGTAAAATTAATTTTTAAATCTATTTGACCATTACCTCCTTGTGATACCATGATGAAAATCGACTTTTTAACAATTTCCAACATTCTTTTCAAATATTAGCCGATTGGAAAATTTGTAAATTTTTATGTCAAAATGACTCATTTCCATAGGTCTTCCCTTTGGAAATCGATAAATTTTGAGGTGAAAATTGAATTTTTTTAAAAAGGCTAATATAAGACGTGTATGTTGGGAATGGCTAAAAATTGTTGGTTCATCATCTTAAACCTTCAAATAATACGGAAATGAAGTTAAAAAACATTTCTTAACATGCTAAAACAAGATCGAGTAAAATTAATTTATAAATCCATTTGACTATTATTTACGGGGGTTGCCATGATGAAAATTGACTTTTTAGCCATTTCCAACACGCATGTCAAATATTAGCCGATTGGAAAATTTCCAAATTTTTATGTCAAAATGCCTCATTCCCATAGGTTAACCACTTTGGACATCGACATATTTTAAGGTGAATATTTAAACTTTTTAAAAGGGGTAATATTTGACGTGTATGTTGGGAAAGGCTAAAAATTGAGGTTTCACCATGTTAAACCCATCAAATAATAGGCAAGTGAAGTTAAAAATTACTTCTTACCACGCCAAAACAATATCGCGTAAAATAAATTTATAAATCCATTTGACCATTATCTCGCATAGTATAGCATTGTGAAACTTGACTTTTTAGCCATTTCTAACATGCTTGTCGATATTAGCCGTTGGAACATTTTAAAATTATTATGTCAAAATTACTAATTCCCATAGGTAACCACTTTGGAGGTCGACATATTTTGAGGTGAAAATTTAAACTTTTCAAAAGGGATAACATTTGACGTGTATGTTGGGAATGGCTAAACCTTGAGGTTCACCATGTTAAACCCTTCCAAAATAGGCAAATGAAGTTAAAACATATTTCTTAATACGCAAAAAAATCATCGAGTAAAATTAATTTTTAAATCTATTTGACCATTACCTCCTTGTGATACCATGATGAAAATGGACTTTTTAACAATTTCCAACATTCTTTTCAAATATTAGCCGATAGGAAAATTTGTAAATTTTTATGTCAAAATGACTCATTTCCATAGGTCTTCCCTTTGGAAATCGATAAATTTTGAGGTGAAAATTGAATTTTTTTAAAAAGGCTAATATAAGACGTGTATGTTGGGAATGGCTAAAAATTGTTGGTTCATCATGTTAAACCTTCAAATAATACGGAAATGAAGTTAAAAAACATTTCTTAACATGCTAAAACAAGATCGAGTAAAATTAATTTATAAATCCATTTGACTATTATTTACGAGGGGTTGCCATGATGAAAATTGACTTTTTAGCCATTTCCAACACGCATATCAAATATTAGCCGATTGGAAAATTTCCAAATTTTTATGTCAAAATGCCTCATTCCCATAGGTTAACCACTTTGGACATCGACATATTTTAAGGTGAATATTTAAACTTTTTAAAAGGGGTAATATTTGACGTGTATGTTGGGAAAGGCTAAAAATTGAGGTTTCACCATGTTAAACCCATCAAATAATAGGCAAGTGAAGTTAAAAAATACTTCTTACCACGCCAAAACAATATCGCGTAAAATAAATTTATAAATCCATTTGACCATTATCCGCATAGTATAGCATTGTGAAACTTGACTTTTTAGCCATTTCTAACATGCTTGTCGATATTAGCCGTTGGAACATTTTAAAATTATTATGTCAAAATTACTAATTCCCATAGGTAACCACTTTGGAGGTCGACATATTTTGAGGTGAAAATTTAAACTTTTCAAAAGGGATAACATTTGACGTGTATGTTGGGAATGGCTAAACCTTGAGGTTCACCATGTTAAACCCTTCCAAAATAGGCAAATGAAGTTAAAACATATTTCTTAATACGCAAAAAAATCATCGAGTAAAATTAATTTTTAAATCTATTTGACCATTACCTCCTTGTGATACCATGATGAAAATGGACTTTTTAACAATTTCCAACATTCTTTTCAAATATTAGCCGATAGGAAAATTTGTAAATTTTTATGTCAAAATGACTCATTTCCATAGGTCTTCCCTTTGGAAATCGATAAATTTTGAGGTGAAAATTGAATTTTTTTAAAAAGGCTAATATAAGACGTGTATGTTGGGAATGGCTAAAAATTGTTGGTTCATCATGTTAAACCTTCAAATAATACGGAAATGAAGTTAAAAAACATTTCTTAACATGCTAAAACAAGATCGAGTAAAATTAATTTATAAATCCATTTGACTATTATTTACAAGGGGTTGCCATGATGAAAATTGACTTTTTAGCCATTTCCAACACGCATATCAAATATTAGCCGATTGGAAAATTTCCAAATTTTTATGTCAAAATGCCTCATTCCCATAGGTTAACCACTTTGGACATCGACATATTTTAAGGTGAATATTTAAACTTTTTAAAAGGGGTAATATTTGACGTGTATGTTGGGAAAGGCTAAAAATTGAGGTTTCACCATGTTAAACCCATCAAATAATAGGCAAGTGAAGTTAAAAAATACTTCTTACCACGCCAAAACAATATCGCGTAAAATAAATTTATAAATCCATTTGACCATTATCCGCATAGTATAGCATTGTGAAACTTGACTTTTTAGCCATTTCTAACATGCTTGTCAGATATTAGCCGTTGGAACATTTTAAAATTATTATGTCAAAATTACTAATTCCCATAGGTAACCACTTTGGAGGTCGACATATTTTGAGGTGAAAATTTAAACTTTTCAAAAGGGATAACATTTGACGTGTATGTTGGGAATGGCTAAAACTTGAGGTTTCACCATGTTAAACCCTTCCAAAATAGGCAAATGAAGTTAAAACATATTTCTTAATACGCAAAAAAATCATCGAGTAAAATTAATTTTTAAATCTATTTGACCATTACCTACTTGTGATACCATGATGAAAATGGACTTTTTAACAATTTCCAACATTCTTTTCAAATATTAGCCGATTGGAAAATTTGTAAATTTTTATGTCAAAATGGCTCATTTCCATAGGTCTTCCCTTTGGAAATCGACAAATTTTGAGGTGAAAATTGTATTTTTTAAAAAAGGCTAATATAAGACGTTTATGTTGGGAATGGCTAAAAATTGTTGGTTCATCATGTTAAACTTTTAAATAATACGGAAATGAAGTTAAAAAACATTTCTTAACATGCTAAAACAAGATCGAGTAAAATTAATTTATAAATCCATTTGACTATTATTTACGAGGGTTGCCATGATGAAAATTGACTTTTTAGCCATTTCCAACACGCATGTCAAATATTAGCCGATTGGAAAATTTCCAAATTTTTATGTCAAAATGCCTCATTCCCATAGGTTAACCACTTTGGACATCGACATATTTTAAGGTGAATATTTAAACTTTTTAAAAGGGGTAATATTTGACGTGTATGTTGGGAAAGGCTAAAAATTGAGGTTTCACCATGTTAAACCCATCAAATAATAGGCAAGTGAAGTTAAAAAATACTTCTTACCATGCCAAAACAATATTGCGCAAAATAAATTTATAAATCCATTTGACCATTATCTACATAGTATAGCAAAGAAACTTGACTTTTTAGCCATTTCTAACATGCTTGTCGTATATTAGCCGTTGGAACATTTTAAAATTACTATGTCAAAATTACTCATTCCCATAGGTAACTACTTTGGAGGTCGACATATTTTGAGGTGAAAATTTAAACTTTTCAAAAGGGATAATATTTGACGTGTATGTTGGGAATGGCTAAAACTTGAGGTTTCACCATGTTAAACCCATCAAATAATAGGCAAATGAAGTTAAAAAATACTTCTTAACACGCTAAAACAATATCGCGTAAAATAAATTTATAAATCCATTTGACCATTATCTACATGGTATAGCATTGTGAAACTTGACTTTTTAGCCATTTTAACGGGCATGTCGATATAAGCCGATTCGAACATTTTCAAAATTTTATGTCAAAATGCCTCATTCCCATGGGTTAACCACTTTGGAGGTCGACATATTTTGAGGTGAAAATTTAAACTTTTCAAAAGGGATAATATTTGACGTGTATGTTGGGAATGGCTAAAAATTGAGGTTTCACCATGTTAAACCCTTCCAAAATAGGCAAATGAAGTTAAAACATATTTCTTAATACGCAAAAAAAATCATCGAGTAAAATTAATTTTTAAATCTATTTGACCATTACCTCCTTGTGATACCATGATGAAAATGGACTTTTTAACAATTTCCAACATTCTTTTCAAACATTAGCCGATAGGAAAATTTGTAAATTTTTATGTCAAAATGACTCATTTCCATAGGTCTTCCCTTTGGAAATCGATAAATTTTGAGGTGAAAATTGAATTTTTTTAAAAAGGCTAATATAAGACGTGTATGTTGGGAATGGCTAAAAATTGTTGGTTCATCATGTTAAACCTTCAAATAATACGGAAATGAAGTTAAAAAACATTTCTTAACATGCTAAAACAAGATCGAGTAAAATTAATTTATAAATCCATTTGACTATTATTTAGAGGGGTTGCCATGATGAAAATTGACTTTTTAGCCATTTCCAACACGCATGTCAAATATTAGCCGATTGGAAAATTTCCAAATTTTTATGTCAAAATGCCTCATTCCCATAGGTTAACCACTTTGGACACGACATATTTTAAGGTGAATATTTAAACTTTTTAAAAGGGGTAATATTTGACGTGTATGTTGGGAAAGGCTAAAAATTGAGGTTTCACCATGTTAAACCCATCAAATAATAGGCAAGTGAAGTTAAAAAATACTTCTTACCACGCCAAAACAATATCGCGTAAAATAAATTTATAAATCCATTTGACCATTATCTCGCATAGTATAGCATTGTGAAACTTGACTTTTTAGCCATTTCTAACATGCTTGTCGCATATTAGCCGTTGCAACATTTTAAAATTATTATGTCAAAATTACTAATTCCCATAGGTAACCACTTTGGAGGTCGACATATTTTGAGGTGAAAATTTAAACTTTTCAAAAGGGATAACATTTGACGTGTATGTTGGGAATGGCTAAACCTTGAGGTTTCACCATGTTAAACCCTTCCAAAATAGGCAAATGAAGTTAAAACATATTTCTTAATACGCAAAAAAATCATCGAGTAAAATTAATTTTTAAATCTATTTGACCATTACCTCCTTGTGATACCATGATGAAAATGGACTTTTTAACAATTTCCAACATTCTTTTCAAATATTAGCCGATAGGAAAATTTGTAAATTTTTATGTCAAAATGACTCATTTCCATAGGTCTTCCCTTTGGAAATCGATAAATTTTGAGGTGAAAATTGAATTTTTAAAAAAAGGCTAATATAAGACGTGTATGTTGGGAATGGCTAAAAATTGTTGGTTCATCATCTTAAACCTTCAAATAATATGGAAATGAAGTTAAAAAACATTTCTTAACATGCTAAAACAAGATCGAGTAAAATTAATTTATAAATCCATTTGACTATTATTTACAGGGGTTGCCATGATGAAAATTGACTTTTTAGCCATTTCAAACACGCATGTCAAATATTAGCCGATTGGAAAATTTCCAAATTTTTATGTCAAAATGCCTCATTCCCATAGGTTAACCACTTTGGACATCGACATATTTTAAGGTGAATATTTAAACTTTTTAAAAGGGGTAATATTTGACGTGTATGTTGGGAAAGGCTAAAAATTGAGGTTTCACCATGTTAAACCCATCAAATAATAGGCAAGTGAAGTTAAAAATTACTTCTTACCACGCCAAAACAATATCGCGTAAAATAAATTTATAAATCCATTTGACCATTATCTGCATAGTATAGCATTGTGAAACTTGACTTTTTAGCCATTTCTAACATGCTTGTCAGATATTAGCCGTTGGAACATTTTAAAATTATTATGTCAAAATTACTAATTCCCATAGGTAACCACTTTGGAGGTCGACATATTTTGAGGTGAAAATTTAAACTTTTCAAAAGGGATAACATTTGACGTGTATGTTGGGAATGGCTAAACCTTGAGGTTTCACCATGTTAAACCCTTCCAAAATAGGCAAATGAAGTTAAAACATATTTCTTAATACGCAAAAAAATCATCGAGTAAAATTAATTTTTAAATCTATTTGACCATTACCTCCTTGTGATACCATGATGAAAATGGACTTTTTAACAATTTCCAACATTCTTTTCAAATATTAGCCGATAGGAAAATTTGTAAATTTTTATGTCAAAATGACTCATTTCCATAGGTCTTCCCTTTGGAAATCGATAAATTTTGAGGTGAAAATTGAATTTTTTTAAAAAGGCTAATATAAGACGTGTATGTTGGGAATGGCTAAAAATTGTTGGTTCATCATGTTAAACCTTCAAATAATACGGAAATGAAGTTAAAAAACATTTCTTAACATGCTAAAACAAGATCGAGTAAAATTAATTTATAAATCCATTTGACTATTATTTACAGGGGTTGCCATGATGAAAATTGACTTTTTAGCCATTTCCAACACGCATATCAAATATTAGCCGATTGGAAAATTTCCAAATTTTTATGTCAAAATGCCTAATTCCCATAGGTTAACCACTTTGGACATCGACATATTTTAAGGTGAATATTTAAACTTTTTAAAAGGGGTAATATTTGACGTGTATGTTGGGAAAGGCTAAAAATTGAGGTTTCACCATGTTAAACCCATCAAATAATAGGCAAGTGAAGTTAAAAAATACTTCTTACCACGCCAAAACAATATCGCGTAAAATAAATTTATAAATCCATTTGACCATTATCCGCATAGTATAGCATTGTGAAACTTGACTTTTTAGCCATTTCTAACATGCTTGTCAGATATTAGCCGTTGGAACATTTTAAAATTATTATGTCAAAATTACTAATTCCCATAGGTAACCACTTTGGAGGTCGACATATTTTGAGGTGAAAATTTAAACTTTTCAAAAGGGATAACATTTGACGTGTATGTTGGGAATGGCTAAAAATTGAGGTTTCACCATGTTAAACCCTTCCAAAATAGGCAAATGAAGTTAAAACATATTTCTTAATACGCAAAAAAATCATCGAGTAAAATTAATTTTTAAATCTATTTGACCATTACCTCCTTGTGATACCATGATGAAAATGGACTTTTTAACAATTTCCAACATTCTTTTCAAATATTAGCCGATAGGAAAATTTGTAAATTTTTATGTCAAAATGACTCATTTCCATAGGTCTTCCCTTTGGAAATCGATAAATTTTGAGGTGAAAATTGAATTTTTTAAAAAAGGCTAATATAAGACGTGTATGTTGGGAATGGCTAAAAATTGTTGGTTCATCATCTTAAACCTTCAAATAATACGGAAATGAAGTTAAAAAACATTTCTTAACATGCTAAAACAAGATCGAGTAAAATTAATTTATAAATCCATTTGACTATTATTTACGGGGGTTGCCATGATGAAAATTGACTTTTTAGCCATTTCCAACACGCATGTCAAATATTAGCCGATTGGAAAATTTCCAAATTTTTATGTCAAAATGCCTCATTCCCATAGGTTAACCACTTTGGACATCGACATATTTTAAGGTGAATATTTAAACTTTTTAAAAGGGGTAATATTTGACGTGTATGTTGGGAAAGGCTAAAAATTGAGGTTTCACCATGTTAAACCCATCAAATAATAGGCAAGTGAAGTTAAAAATTACTTCTTACCACGCCAAAACAATATCGCGTAAAATAAATTTATAAATCCATTTGACCATTATCCGCATAGTATAGCATTGTGAAACTTGACTTTTTAGCCATTTCTAACATGCTTGTCAGATATTAGCCGTTGGAACATTTTAAAATTATTATGTCAAAATTACTAATTCCCATAGGTAACCACTTTGGAGGTCGACATATTTTGAGGTGAAAATTTAAACTTTTCAAAAGGGATAACATTTGACGTGTATGTTGGGAATGGCTAAACCTTGAGGTTTCACCATGTTAAACCCTTCCAAAATAGGCAAATGAAGTTAAAACATATTTCTTAATACGCAAAAAAATCATCGAGTAAAATTAATTTTTAAATCTATTTGACCATTACCTCCTTGTGATACCATGATGAAAATGGACTTTTTAACAATTTCCAACATTCTTTTCAAATATTAGCCGATAGGAAAATTTGTAAATTTTTATGTCAAAATGACTCATTTCCATAGGTCTTCCCTTTGGAAATCGATAAATTTTGAGGTGAAAATTGAATTTTTTTAAAAAGGCTAATATAAGACGTGTATGTTGGGAATGGCTAAAAATTGTTGGTTCATCATGTTAAACCTTCAAATAATACGGAAATGAAGTTAAAAAACATTTCTTAACATGCTAAAACAAGATCGAGTAAAATTAATTTATAAATCCATTTGACTATTATTTACGAGGGTTGCCATGATGAAAATTGACTTTTTAGCCATTTCCAACACGCATATCAAATATTAGCCGATTGGAAAATTTCCAAATTTTTATGTCAAAATGCCTCATTCCCATAGGTTAACCACTTTGGACATCGACATATTTTAAGGTGAATATTTAAACTTTTTAAAAGGGGTAATATTTGACGTGTATGTTGGGAAAGGCTAAAAATTGAGGTTTCACCATGTTAAACCCATCAAATAATAGGCAAGTGAAGTTAAAAAATACTTCTTACCACGCCAAAACAATATCGCGTAAAATAAATTTATAAATCCATTTGACCATTATCTGCATAGTATAGCATTGTGAAACTTGACTTTTTAGCCATTTCTAACATGCTTGTCGATATTAGCCGTTGGAACATTTTAAAATTATTATGTCAAAATTACTAATTCCCATAGGTAACCACTTTGGAGGTCGACATATTTTGAGGTGAAAATTTAAACTTTTCAAAAGGGATAACATTTGACGTGTATGTTGGGAATGGCTAAAAATTGAGGTTTCACCATGTTAAACCCTTCCAAAATAGGCAAATGAAGTTAAAACATATTTCTTAATACGCAAAAAAATCATCGAGTAAAATTAATTTTTAAATCTATTTGACCATTACCTCCTTGTGATACCATGATGAAAATGGACTTTTTAAAAATTTCCAACATTCTTTTCAAATATTAGCCGATAGGAAAATTTGTAAATTTTTATGTCAAAATGACTCATTTCCATAGGTCTTCCCTTTGGAAATCGATAAATTTTGAGGTGAAAATTGAATTTTTTAAAAAAGGCTAATATAAGACGTGTATGTTGGGAATGGCTAAAAATTGTTGGTTCATCATCTTAAACCTTCAAATAATACGGAAATGAAGTTAAAAAACATTTTTTAACATGCTAAAACAAGATCGAGTAAAATTAATTTATAAATCCATTTGACTATTATTTACAGGGGTTGCCATGATGAAAATTGACTTTTTAGCCATTTCCAACACGCATGTCAAATATTAGGCGATTGGAAAATTTCCAAATTTTTATGTCAAAATGCCTCATTCCCATAGGTTAACCACTTTGGACATCGACATATTTTAAGGTGAATATTTAAACTTTTTAAAAGGGGTAATATTTGACGTGTATGTTGGGAAAGGCTAAAAATTGAGGTTTCACCATGTTAAACCCATCAAATAATAGACAAGTGAAGTTAAAAAATACTTCTTACCACGCCAAAACAATATCGCGTAAAATAAATTTATAAATCCATTTGACCATTATCTGCATAGTATAGCATTGTGAAACTTGACTTTTTAGCCATTTCTAACATGCTTGTCAGATATTAGCCGTTGGAACATTTTAAAATTATTATGTCAAAATGACTAATTCCCATAGGTAACCACTTTGGAGGTCGACATATTTTGAGGTGAAAATTTAAACTTTTCAAAAGGGATAATATTTGACGTGTATGTTGGGAATGGCTAAAACTTGAGGTTTCACCATGTTAAACCCATCAAATAATAGGCAAGTGAAGTTAGAAAATACTTCTTACCACGCCAAAACAATATCGCGTAAAATAAATTTATAAATCCATTTGACCATTATCTACATAGTATAGCATTGTGAAACTTGACTTTTTAGCCATTTCTAACATGCTTGTCAGATATTAACCGTTGGAACATTTTAAAATTATTATGTCAAAATTACTAATTCCCATAGGTAACCACTTTGTAGGTCGACATATTTTGAGGTGAAAATTTAAACTTTTCAAAAGGGATAATATTTGACGTGTATGTTGGGAATGGCTAAAACTTGAGGTTTCACCATGTTAAACCCATCAAATAATAGGCAAATGAAGTTAAAAAATACTTCTTAACACGCTAAAACAATATCGCGTAAAATAAATTTATAAATCCATTTGACCATTATCTACATGGTATAGCATTGTGAAACTTCACTTTTTAGCCATTTTTAACGTGCATGTCAGATATAAGCCGATTCGAACAATTTCAAAATTTTATGTCAAAATGCCTCATTCCCATGGGTTAACCACTTTGGAGGTCGACATATTTTGAGGTGAAAATTTAAACTTTTCAAAAGGGATAATATTTGACGTGTATGTTGGGAATGGCTAAAAATTGAGGTTTCACCATGTTAAACCCTTCCAAAATAGGCAAATGAAGTTAAAACATATTTCTTAATACGCAAAAAAATCATCGAGTAAAATTAATTTTTAAATCTATTTGACCATTACCTCCTTGTGATACCATGATGAAAATGGACTTTTTAACAATTTCCAACATTCTTTTCAAATATTAGCCGATAGGAAAATTTGTAAATTTTTATGTCAAAATGACTCATTTCCATAGGTCTTCCCTTTGGAAATCGACAAATTTTGAGGTGAAAATTGAATTTTTTTAAAAAGGCTGATATAAGACGTGTATGTTGGGAATGGCTAAAAATTGTTGGTTCATCATGTTAAACCTTAAAATAATACGGAAATGAAGTTAAAAAACATTTCTTAACATGCTAAAACAAGATCGAGTAAAATTAATTTATAAATCCATTTGACTATTATTTACAAGGGTTGCCATGATGAAAATTGTCATTTTAGCCATTTCCAACACGCATGTCAAACATTAGCCGATTGGAAAATTTCCAAATTTTTATGTCAAAATGCCTCATTCCCATAGGTTAACCACTTTGGACATCGACATATTTTAAGGTGAATATTTAAACTTTTTAAAAGGGGTAATATTTGACGTGTATGTTGGGAAAGAATAAAAATTGAGGTTTCACCATGTTAAACCCATCAAATAATAGGCAAGTGAAGTTAAAAAATACTTCTTACCACGCCAAAACAATATCGCGTAAAATAAATTTATAAATCCATTTGACCATTATCTACATAGTATAGCATTGTGAAACTTGACTTTTTAGCCATTTCTAACATGCTTGTCAGATATTAGCCGTTGGAACATTTTAAAACTATTATGTCAAAATTACTCATTCCCATAGGTAACCACTTTGGAGGTCGACATATTTGGAGGTGAAAATTTAAACTTTTCAAAAGGGATAATATTTGATGTGTATGTTGGGAATGGCTAAAACTTGAGGTTTCGCCATGTTAAACCCTTCAAATAATAGGCAAATGAAGTTAAACAATACATCTTATCACGCTAAAACAATATCGAGTAAAATAAATTTATAAATCCATTTGACCATTATCTACATGGTATGGCATTGTGAAACTTGACTTTATAGCCATTTCTAACATGCTTGTCACATATTAGCCGATTGGATCATTTTCAAAATTTTATGTCAAAATGTTTCATTTCCATAGGTTAACCACTTTGGGGATCGACATATTTTGAGGTGAAAATTTAAACGTTTTAAAAGGGATAATATTTTACGTGTATGTTGGGAATGGTTAAAAATTTATGTTTCACCATATTAAACACTTCAAATTATAGGCAAATGACGTTAAAAAATACTTCTTAACACGCCAAAACAATATCGAGTAAAATAAATTTATAAATCCATTTGACCATTATCTACATGGTATAGCATTGTGAAACTTGACTTTTTAGCCATTTCTAACATGCATGTCAGATATTAGCCGATTGGAACATTTTCAAAATTTTATGTCAAAATGCCTCATTCCCATGGGTTAACCACTTTGGAGGTCGACATATTTTGAGGTGAAAATTTAAACGTTTTAAAAGGGATAATATTTTACGTGTATGTTGGGAATGGCTAAAAATTGAGGTTTCACCATGTTAAACCCTTCAAATTATAGGCAAATGACGTTAAAAAATACTTCTTAACACGCTAAAACAATATCGAGTAAAATAAATTTATAAATCCATTTGACCATTATCTACATGGTATAGCAATGTGAAACTTGACTTTTTAGCCATTTCTAACATGCATGTCAGATATTAGCCGATTGGAACATTTTCAAAATTTTATGTCAAAATGCCTCATTCCCATGGGTTAACCACTTTGGAGGTCGACAAATTTTGAGGTGAAAATTTAAACGTTTTAAAAGGGATAATATTTTACGTGTATGTTGGGAATGGCTAAAAATTGAGGTTTCACCATGTTAAACCCTTCAAATTATAGGCAAATGACGTTAAAAAATACTTCTTAACACGCTAAAACAATATCGAGTAAAATAAATTTATAAATCCATTTGACCATTATCTACATGGTATAGCATTGTGAAACTTGACTTTTTAGCCATTTCTAACATGCATGTCAGATATTAGCCGATTGGAACATTTTCAAAATTTTATGTCAAAATGCCTCATTCCCATGGGTTAACCACTTTGGAGGTCGACATATTTTGAGGTGAAAATTTAAACTTTTCAAAAGGGATAATATTTTACGTGTATGTTGGGAATGGCTAAAACTTGAGGTTTCGCCATGTTAAACCCTTCAAATAATAGGCAAATGAAGTTAAAAAATACATCTTAACACGCTAAAACAATATCGAGGATAATAAATTTATAAATCCATTTGACCATTATCTACATGGTATTGCATTGTGAAACTTGACTTTTTAGCCATTTCTAACATGCTTGTTAGATATTAGCCGTTGGAACATTTTAAAATTTTTATGTCAAAATGACTCATTCCCATAGGTAACCACTTTGGAGGTCGACATATTTTGAGGTGAAAATTTAAACTTTTCAAAAGGGATAATATTTGACGTGTATGTTGGGAATGGCTAAAACTTGAGGTTTCGCCATGTTAAACCCTTCAAATAATAGGCAAATGAAGATAAAAAATACATCTTAACACGCGAAAACAATATCGAGTAAAATAAATTTATAAATCCATTCGACAATTACTTACATGGTATGGCATTGTGAAACTTGAATTTTTAGCCATTTCTAACATGCTTGTAAAATATTAGCCGATTGGAACATTTTGAAATTTTTATGTCAAAATGCCTCATTTCCAAAGGTTAACCACTTTGGAGATCGACATATTTTGAGGTGAAAATTTAAACGTTTTAAAAGGGATAATATTTGACGTGTATGTTGGGAATGGCTAAAAATTGAGGTTTCACCAAGTTAAACCCTTCAAATTATAGGCAAATGACGTTAAAAAATACTTCTTACCACGCCAAAACAATATCGCGTAAAATAAATTTATAAATCCATTTGACCATTATCTACATGGTATAGCATTGTGAAACTTGACTTTTTAGCCATTTCTAACATGCATGTCAGATATTAGCCGATTGGAACATTTTCAAAATTTTATGTCAAAATGCCTCATTCCCATGGGTTAACCACTTTGGAGGTCGACATATTTTGAGGTGAAAATTTAAACTTTTCAAAAGGGATAATATTTTACGTGTATGTTGGGAATGGCTAAAACTTGAGGTTTCGCCATGTTAAACCCTTCAAATAATAGGCAAATGAAGTTAAAAAATACATCTTAACACGCTAAAACAATATCGAGGATAATAAATTTATAAATCCATTTGACCATTATCTACATGGTATAGCATTGTGAAACTTGACTTTTTAGCCATTTCTAACATGCTTGTTAGATATTAGCCGTTGGAACATTTTAAAATTTTTATGTCAAAATGACTCATTCCCATAGGTAACCACTTTGGAGGTCGACATATTTTGAGGTGAAAATTTAAACGTTTTAAAAGGGATAATATTTTACGTGTATGTTGGGAATGGCTAAAAATTGAGGTTTCACCATGTTAAACCCTTCAAATTATAGGCAAATGACGTTAAAAAATACTTCTTAACACGCTAAAACAATATCGAGTAAAATAAATTTATAAATCCATTTGACCATTATCTACATGGTATAGCAATGTGAAACTTGACCTTTTAGCCATTTCTAACATGCATGTCAGATATTAGCCGATTGGAACATTTTCAAAATTTTATGTCAAAATGCCTCATTCCCATGGGTTAACCACTTTGGAGGTCGACAAATTTTGAGGTGAAAATTTAAACGTTTTAAAAGGGATAATATTTTACGTGTATGTTGGGAATGGCTAAAAATTGAGGTTTCACCATGTTAAACCCTTCAAATTATAGGCAAATGACGTTAAAAAATACTTCTTAACACGCTAAAACAATATCGAGTAAAATAAATTTATAAATCCATTTGACCATTATCTACATGGTATAGCATTGTGAAACTTGACTTTTTAGCCATTTCTAACATGCATGTCAGATATTAGCCGATTGGAACATTTTCAAAATTTTATGTCAAAATGCCTCATTCCCATGGGTTAACCACTTTGGAGGTCGACAAATTTTGAGGTGAAAATTTAAACGTTTTAAAAGGGATAATATTTTACGTGTATGTTGGGAATGGCTAAAAATTGAGGTTTCACCATGTTAAACCCTTCAAATTATAGGCAAATGACGTTAAAAAATACTTCTTAACACGCTAAAACAATATCGAGTAAAATAAATTTATAAATCCATTTGACCATTATCTACATGGTATAGCATTGTGAAACTTGACTTTTTAGCCATTTCTAACATGCATGTCAGATATTAGCCGATTGGAACATTTTCAAAATTTTATGTCAAAATGCCTCATTCCCATGGGTTAACCACTTTGGATGTCGACATATTTTGAGGTGAAAATTTAAACTATTCAAAAGGGATAATATTTTACGTGTATGTTGGGAATGGCTAAAACTTGAGGTTTCGCCATGTTAAACCCTTCAAATAATAGGCAAATGAAGTTAAAAAATACATCTTAACACGCTAAAACAATATCGAGGATAATAAATTTATAAATCCATTTGACCATTATCTACATGGTATTGCATTGTGAAACTTGACTTTTTAGCCATTTCTAACATGCTTGTTAGATATTAGCCGTTGGAACATTTTAAAATTTTTATGTCAAAATGACTCATTCCCATAGGTAACCACTTTGGAGGTCGACATATTTTGAGGTGAAAATTTAAACTTTTCAAAAGGGATAATATTTGACGTGTATGTTGGGAATGGCTAAAACTGTAGGTTTCGCCATGTTAAACCCTTCAAATAATAGGCAAATGAAGATAAAAAATACATCTTAACACACGAAAACAATATCGAGTAAAATAAATTTATAAATCCATTCGACAATTACTTACATGGTATGGCATTGTGAAACTTGAATTTTTAGCCATTTCTAACATGCTTGTAAAATATTAGCCGATTGGAACATTTTGAAATTTTTATGTCAAAATGCCTCATTTCCAAAGGTTAACCACTTTGGAGATCGACATATTTTGAGGTGAAAATTTAAACGTTTTAAAAGGGATAATATTTGACGTGTATGTTGGGAATGGCTAAAAATTGAGGTTTCACCAAGTTAAACCCTTCAAATTATAGGCAAATGACGTTAAAAAATATTTCTTACCACGCCAAAACAATATCGCGTAAAATAAATTTATAAATCCATTTGACCATTATCTACATGGTATAGCATTGTGAAACTTGACTTTTTAGCCATTTCTAACATGCATGTCAGATATTAGCCGATTGGAACATTTTCAAAATTTTATGTCAAAATGCCTCATTCCCATGGGTTAACCACTTTGGAGGTCGACATATTTTGAGGTGAAAATTTAAACTTTTCAAAAGGGATAATATTTTACGTGTATGTTGGGAATGGCTAAAACTTGCGGTTTCGCCATGTTAAACCCTTCAAATAATAGGCAAATGAAGTTAAAAAATACATCTTAACACGCTAAAACAATATCGAGGATAATAAATTTATAAATCCATTTGACCATTATCTACATGGTATAGCATTGTGAAACTTGACTTTTTAGCCATTTCTAACATGCTTGTTAGATATTAGCCGTTGGAACATTTTAAAATTTTTATGTCAAAATGACTCATTCCCATAGGTAACCACTTTGGAGGTCGACATATTTTGAGGTGAAAATTTAAACTTTTCAAAAGGGATAATATTTGACGTGTATGTTGGGAATGGCTAAAACTTGAGGTTTTGCCATGTTAAACCCTTCAAATAATAGGCAAATGAAGATAAAAAATACATCTTAACACGCAAAAACAATATCGAGTAAAATAAATTTATAAATCCATTCGACAATTATTTACATGGTATGGCATTTTGAAACATGACTTTTTAGCCATTTCTAACATGCTTGTAAAATATTAGCCGATTGGAACATTTTGAAATTTTTATGTCAAAATGCCTCATTTCCAAAGGTTAACCACTTTGGAGATCGACATATTTTGAGGTGAAAATTTAAACGTTTTAAAAGGGGTAATATTTGACGTGTATGTTGGGAAAGGCTAAAAATTGAGGCTTCACCATGTTAAACCCTTCAAATTATAGGCAAATGAAGTTTAAAAATACTTCTTAACACGCTAAAACAATATAGAGTAAAATAAATTTATAAATCCATTTGACCATTATCTACATGGTATGGCATTGTGAAACTTGACTTTTTAGCCATTTCTAAGATGCATGTCACATATTAGCCGATTGGAACATTTTCAAATTTTTATGTCAAATCCCATGGGTTAAGCACTTTGGAGGTCGACATATTTTGAGGTGAAAATTTAAACTTTTTAAAAGGGATAATATTTGACGTGTATGTTGGGAATGGCTAAAAATTGAGGTTTCACCATGTTAAACCCTTAAAAAATAAGCCAATGAAGTTAAAAAATACTTCTTAACACGCTAAAAGAATACCGAGGAAAATTAATTTTTAAATCCATTTGACCATTATCTACATGTGATACAATGATGAAACTTACCGTTTTAGCCATTTCCAACATGGTTATCAAATATTAGCCGATTTAAAAATTTTGAAATTTTTATTTCAAAATTCCTCATTTCCATAGGTTAATCCCTTTCGAAATCAACAAATTTGAAGGTCAAAATTGTAATTTTTTATAAACACTAATATTTGACGTGTATGTTGGGAATGGGTAAAAATTGAGGTTTCACCATATTAATCGCTTCAACTAATAGGCAAATGAAGTTAAAACATATTTCTTAATATGCTAAAACAATATCAAGTAAAATTAATTTTTAAATCCATTTGACCATTACCTACGTGCGATTCCATGATGAAAATGGTCTTTTTAACAATTTCCAACATGCTTTTCAAATATTAGCCGATTGGAAAATTTGTAAATTTTTATGTCAAAATGGCTCATTTCCATAGGTCTTCCCTTTGGAAATCGACAAATTTTGAGGTGAAAGTTGAATTTTTTAAAAAAGGCTAATATTTAACGTGTATGTTGGGAAAGGCTAAAAATTGAGGCTTCACCATGTTAAACCCATCAAATTATAGGCAAATGAAGTTAAAAAATACTTCTTAACACGCTAAAACAATATCGAGTAAAATAAATTTATAAATCCATTTGACCATTATCTAAATGGTATAGCATTGTGAAACTTGACTTTTTAGCCATTTCTAGCA
The DNA here is from genome assembly GCA_030674075.2 of Linum usitatissimum. Taxonomy (NCBI): domain Eukaryota; kingdom Viridiplantae; phylum Streptophyta; class Magnoliopsida; order Malpighiales; family Linaceae; genus Linum; species Linum usitatissimum. The sequence goes on along the minus strand of JAUJYP020000158.1, from coordinate 760,410 downwards.
TGCTTGTCATATATTAGAAGATTGGAACATTTTCAAATTTTTATGTCCAAATGCCTCATTCCCATAGGTTAACCACTTTGGAGATCGACATATTTTGAGGTGAATATTGAAACTTTTTAAAAGGGGTAATATTTGACGTGTATGTTGGGAAAGGCTAAAAATTGAGGCTTCACCATGTTAAACCCATCAAATTATAGGCAAATGAAGTTAAAAAATACTTCTTAACACGCTAAAACAATATCGAGTAAAATAAATTTATAAATCCATTTGACCATTATCTAAATGGTATAGCATTGTGAAACTTGACTTTTTCGCCATTTCTAACATGCTTGTCATATATTAGAAGATTGGAACATTTTCAAATTTTTATGTCCAAATGCCTCATTCCCATAGGTTAACCACTTTGGAGATTGACATATTTTGAGGTGAAAATTTAAACGTTTTAAGAAGGATAATATTTGACGTGTATGTTGGGAATGGCTAAAAATTGAGGGTTCACCATGTTAAACCCTTCAAATAATAGGCAAATGAAGTTAAAAAATACTTCTTAACACGCTAAAACAGTATCGAGTAAAATAAATTTATAAATCCATTTGACCATTATCTAAATGGTATAGCATTGTGAAACTTGACTTTTTAGCCATTTCTAACATGCTTGTCATATATTAGAAGATTGGAACATTTTCAAATTTTTATGTCCGAATGCCTCATTCCCATAGGTTAACCACTTTGGAGATTGACATATTTTGAGGTGAAAATTTAAACGTTTTAAGAAGGATAATATTTGACGTGTATGTTGGGAATGGCTAAAAATTGAGGGTTCACCATGTTAATCCCTTCAAATAATAGGCAAATGAAGTTAAAAAATACTTCTTAACACGCTAAAACAATATCGAGTAAAATAAATTTTTAAATCCATTTGACCATTACCTACATGGTATAACATTGTGAAATTTGACTTTTTAACTATTTCTAACATACTTGTCAGATATTAGCCAATTGGAACATTTTCAGATTTTTATGTAAAAATGCCTCATTCCCATAGGTTAACAACTTTGGAGATCGACATATTCTGAGGTGAAAATTTAAACTTTTTAAAAGGGATAATATTTGACGTGTATGTTGGGAATGGCTAAAAATTGAGGTTTCACCATGTTAAACCCTTCAAATAATAGGCAAATGAAGTTAAAAAATACATCGTAACACGCAAAAAAATATCGACTAAAATAACTTTATAAATCCATTTGACCATTATCTACATGGTATGGCATTGTGAAACTTGACTTTTTAGCCATTTCTAACATGCTTGTCACATATTAGCCGATTGGAACATTTTCAAATTTTTATGTCAAAATGCCTCATTCCCATAGGTTAACCACCTTGGAGATAGATATATTTTGAGGTGCAAATTGATATTTTTTAAAAGGCTAATATTTTACGTGTATGTTGGGAATCGTTAACAATTCAGGTTTTACCACTTTAAACCCTTCAAATAATAGGCAAATGATGTTAAAAAATATTTCATAACACGTTAAAACAATATCGAGTAAAATTTATTTTGAAATCCATTTGACCATTATTTACATGTGATACCATGATGAAACTTGACGTTTTAGCCATTTCAACACGCATGTCAAATATTAGCCGATTGGAAAATTTTCAAATTTTTATGTCCAAATGCCTCATTTCCATAGGTGAACTACTTTCGAACTAGAGAAATTTTGAGGTGCAAATTGAAATTTTTTAAAAGGCTAATATTTGACTTATATGTAGGGAATGATTAACAATTTCGGTTTTACCATGTTAAACCCTTCAAATATTACGCAAATGAAGTTAAAAATAATTCTTAGCACGCTAAAACAATATCGAGTAAATTTAATTTTTAAATCCGTTTAACCATTATCTACATGTGATATCATTATGAAACTTGACGTTTTAGCCATTTCCAACATGCATGTCAAATATTAGCTAATTGGAAAATTTTCAAATTTTTATGTCAAAATGCCTCATTTCAATAAGTTAGCCACTTTGGAACTCGACAAATTTTGATGTGCAAATTGAAAAATTTTAAAAGGCTAATATTTGACGTATATGTTGGGAATGGTTAACTATTCAGGTTTTACCATGTTAAACCCTTCAAATAATATGCAAATGAAGGTAAATAATTCTTAACACGCTGAAACAATATCGAGTAAAATAAATTTATAAATCCATTTGACCATTATCTACATGGTATGGCATTGTCAAATTTGACTTTTTAGCCATTTCTAACGTGCTTGTCACATATTAACCGGTTGGAACATTTTCAAATTTTTATGTCAAAATGCCTCATTTCCATAGTTTAACCACTTTGGAGATCAACATATTTTGAGGTGAAAATTTAAACGTTTTAAAAGAGATAATATTTGACGTGTATGTTCGGAATGGCTAAAACTTTAGGTTTCACCATGTTAAACCCTTCAAATAATATGCAAATGAAGGTAAATAATTCTTAACACGCTGAAACAATATCGAGTAAAATAAATTTATAAATCCATTTGACCATTATCTACATGGTATGGCATTGTCAAACTTGACGTTTTAGCCATTTCCAACACGCATGTCAAATATTAGCAGATTGGAAAATTTTCAAATTTTTATGTCAAAATGCCTCATTTCCATAAGATAACCACTTTGGAACTCGACAAATTTTGATGTGCAAATTGAAATTTTTTAAAAGGCTAATATTTGACGTATTTGTTGGGAATGGTTAACAATTCAGGTTTTACCATGTTAAACCCTTCAAATAATATGCAAATGAAGTTAAAAAATAATTCATAACACGCTTAAACAATATCGAGTAAAATTAAATTTTAATTCCATTTGACCATCATCTACATGTGATACCATGATGTAACTTGACGTTTTAGTCATTTCCAACGTGCTTGTCAAATATTAGCCGATTCGAAAATTTTGAAATTTTTATTTCAAAATTCCTCATTTCCATTGGTTAATCCCTTTGGAAATCGACAAATTTTAAGTTGAAAATTGTAATTTTTTATAAACACTAATATTTGATGTGTATGTTGGGAATGGGTAAAAATTGAGGTTTCACCATATTAATCCCTCCAAATAATAGGCAAATGAAGTTAAAAAATATTTCTTAATATGCCAAAACAATATCGAGTAAAATTAATTTTTAAATCTATTTGACCAGTACCTACCTGTGATACCATTAGCAATTTCTAACATGCTTGATAAATACTTGCCAATTTGGAAAATTTGGAAATTTGTATGTCAAAATGGCTCATTCCATAGGTCTTCCCATTGGAAATCAACAAATTTTGAGGTGAAAATTGAATTTTTTTAAAAAGGCTAATATTAGATATGTATGTTGGGAATGGCGAAAAATTGTTGGTTCACCATGTTAAACCCTTCAAATAATACGCAAATGCAGTTAGAAAATATTTATTAAAACGCTAAAACAAGATCGAGTAAAATTAATTTATAAATCCCTTTGACCATTACCTACATGTGATACCAAGATGAAACTTGACATTTTAGCCATCTCCAACTTGCTTTTCAAATATTAGCCGATTGAAAAAAATTTAAATTTTTATGTCCAAATTTCTTATTTTCATATGTCTTCCCTTTGGAAATCGACAAATTTTAAGGTGAAACTTGAAATTTTTTAGAAAGGCTAATATTAGATTTGTATGCTGGAAATGGCTAAAAGTTGAGGTTTCACCATGTTAAACCCTTCAACTAATACGCAAATGAAACTAAAAATATTTCTCAACACTCTAAAACAATATCGAGTAAAATTAATTTTTAAATCCATTTGAGCATTATCTAAATGTGATACCATAATGAAACTTGACGTTTTATCCATTTCCAACATGCTTGTCAAATATTGGCCGGTTGGAAAAATTTGAAATTTTTTTTCAAAATTCCTCATTTCTATAGGGTAATTCCTTTGGAGATCGACATATTTTGAGGTGAAGATTTAAAGTTTTTAAAAATGCTAATATTTGACGTGTATACTGGGAATGGCTAAAAAGTTTCACCATGTTAAATCTTTCAAATAATAGGCAAATGAAGTTAAAAAATACTTTTTAACACGCTAAAACAATATCGAGTAAAATAAATTTTTACAGGGGTTTTCCAAACAAGTATGCCTACAATGAGTTCTTAGTGATGTCGTTTGGATTAACCAATGCCACTACAACTTTCATGGTGATGATGAACCAGGTGTTTCATGGATACTTAGACAAGTTTTTCATAGTATTTATCAATGACATCTTGGTTTACTCCAAGACTTAAGAGCAACATGTCGAGCACTTGAGGACAGTCTTGGCCACACTTAGGACGGAGCGGTTGTTTATCAAGTTCTCTAAGTGTGATTTTTGGTTGAAGGGAGTATTTTTCCTGAGAAATCTGATTTGTGGTCGGAACATTGAGGTGGATCTAAGGAATGTGAAGGCGTGGTGGATCCCAAAATAAGGAAAACAACACTTGGCGTCAGTTCCAGCAAAACAACTTACAGTCGATCGTTAAAAAATCAATGGCAAGTAAAGGGCTTCGCTACTTCGTCTCACTTCGTAATCAACTGACAAAGGGGGGGGGGACAAATTTCAAATTCCACTGCGGTTAAATAACCCACCAATATGTCGTCGTTTTGGGATGAACATTGCATCTGTGGCAAAGACAACCGACGCTAAAAAATTTGCCGGTCAAACCCCATCTTGGTATTTTTTTTGTTCAAATGGCCATCGGTCGGTCGTCCAAGCGATGCCAAATAGTTGACTGGTTTTTCTCATTGGTAAGCCCAATTTTATTTGTTGTCGGCTGCCAACCGATGCAAAGTAGTGCAAAAAATTCTGCTACTTTGAGTCGTATATGGATTGCGAACTGACGCTAAGTAGGTGGGATAAAAACCCCAATTTACATATCTATCTCATTTTGCCATTTTCCTAATCTAAAGAATTCTCTCAAAAACTTCTCAAATACTTCTCGAACCCGGTTTGTGACCCGCTGTCGCCACTTCTTTGCATGTATCTTCCCTTTTTTCCACTCCCGCCTACGTCGTACGCAAGTTCAGTTTCTGTACAAATATCTACTTGTGTTATGTTTTTATTATATTGACCTAATTTTTTGTTCTAGAAGTTTTAGCATAATTTGTTAGGATTCCTTTTAATAATTGTTAGTTGTGTTTTGAATGGAAGACTTGTTTACTCTCTGCCAACCTTCTAGTCCGATCTTCCTTGGTATAAGATGCGTTGTTTTAATTCTGTAAATTTACTGTGTTAGTAAATGTAGTAGTTTCGTAACAATTGATATATTTAATGAATCGGTATATTAATATCGCATAAAGTTATTAGTTAGGTTGAACATTGGATGCCTAATACATTAAAATGCATGTTATTTGATTATGATATAATTATTATTTATTATTGATTGTCTTAACGTAACTAAACTATAATAATTAATTAGTTGCTTTTTAAATGGACAAGTCTTGGATCAAATTGTATCGTCTTATAGTTAATTTACTTTCCGTTGTTTAAAATGGATCGGTTTGAAAGTTTCTCGGACTTTACTTTCTCGAAAAATAATGACAAAAACATGATAATGTTATAAAACTAAGAACAAAGAAGAGAACAAGAACATGGGAGGAGAAGTACTTTCTTATTGAGGTTGAACATTGGATGCCTAATACATTAAAATGCATGTTATTTGATTATGATATAATTATTATTTATTATTGATTGTCTTAACGTAATTAAACTATAATAATTAATTAGTTGCTTTTTAAATGGACAAGTCTTGGATCAAATTGTATCGTCTTATAGTTAATTTACTTCCCGTTGTTTAAAATGGATCGGTTTGAAAGTTTCTCGGACTTTACTTTCTCGAAAAATAATGACAAAAACATGATAATGTTATAAAACTAAGAACAAAGAAGAGAACAAGAACATGGGAGGAGAAGTACTTTCTTATTTAGGTGTGTGGAATGCTACAAATGAGAGCTCTATTTATACGCTCATTAAATCATAACCTACACTCTCTAATATTATTACACATAAAAGAGGGGAATGAAATACATTAAATCATACACATAAAGGAGGGGAATAAAATACATTAACCATAGAATGAAGAGTTACACAATTGGGCATTCATTACAATTATCTTCATAACAGATAATATGTTCTTATCCAAAATGTTATTTCAAGAAGTGGCTTTCCAAAATTATGTGTACGAACATCTCCTCTGTACGTAATTTTCAATGGGAAAAAATATTTAGAGCTGGCATGGAGTGTTGGATATTGAACAATCAGAATGCTACAATTCAAATGGAGGTCGATGTTGAAGAATTTATTTCATTCAACCCAAGTCTGCCTAGGAACTAGTGAAGTATTGGACCTGATTAATCGAAATTAATTCGGGTCGGTTAGGAGTTAACACGTCTTACTAGAGGCCACTGTTAATTAGTGGTTTGGGCCACGACTAATCGGACCCGGTCCTACAAGGTCACACTTTTATAATATGGTTCAGATCAATGTCCTAAACCAAGATGGATTAGGGTTAGTGGGTTGGTGGCCTAATAGGGTTATGATTTATGAGAAACTCTATAAATAGACGGTTAGCTGTAACAATTTATTCGAAGCCGTCAGACACCGATAGATAGAAAACCCTAGCCACCCAAGTCTCTGAAAGTCCGTTCTTCGATCAAGCGTTCTAGCAGGTGTTGACGAAGGAAATCCGGAACCTAGCTAGCGTGGACTGAGTAGAGGAGTTACACGTGAAGCTCTCGCAATCAATGGAAAGGCTTCGGCAAGTACTAGTCGTCGAGCTAGTAATCACGCTTCAAAAGGTAAATCGTGATAAACCTTGTTATTGACTTATATACATACGAGTTGGTCTAGGATGTTAGACGCTTATCGTATTTCCGCTGCGATTGTTTTGTTGCAACTAAACATTTTCCTACAATGATATCAGAGCCATCTCTTTTTGTGTTCATAATAAAATTATTAGGAGGGATTGCTTTTTTGTTAATATTTTCATTGAAAACATGTTTCGATGATAGTTGTTAATTTCGTGGATGAAAGCGATTTTCATCAAAATTATTCAATATAGATTGGAACACAAATAAAATTTATATTGAAACTGCCTAACAGTAGCAGTCGCCGTATGACCGATAGCAGTTGCCAACAGGTTACGACTTGAAACAAAGCAGTGCCAAGGAAGGGTTTACTGAAACCGAGCCGGTCCTGAAAGTGAATCAAATATTCTTTCCCAACTTGGATGGGCTCAGTAGTTTATTTGATTTCATTAAATGGGGAGAGTGGAAGAGATTGATGTTATTGAACATTAATCTTCATGTTTTCTTGCCCACAGCCGAATTACCAAGTTTTCATTTAGTCCATTTTTTATTAATTGGCTGCGTGAATTAAATTTGTCCTCAATTATTGGGTGGTGGGGGTATTGGTTACTGAACCCGACCCGTCAGCCAAGCCCAGGTCGGCTGTCAATAACTTATTGGGTTGTTTCGGCCCGATTGCTTCGAGCAGTATCAGTTGAACCTGCACGTTTCGATGGATCTGGTCAAACCAATCAGTTCTGACCAATTTTGTTTCCTGCCCAGTAGTTAAAAAAAATCATGTTTGACCGGAATTGTTTTGGTTTGACCAAATGAATTGGTTATCAAATGGAATCCGATTACAGAACAGATTTTGGGTAACTTTCAATTTCAATCATAGATTTTATTAAGAATTAAAATATTAATTTTAAATTCACAATTAAATTCTTATTTAATTTAGCAAAGTGTTATTATTTTAAGTTAGAGTTGTAATTGATGAAATTTAAAGTTAAAAAGGAAACAAATATTTAATGAAATTAAAATATTAACATTAATCTTAAAAATTGAATGAATTTTAAGAACCTACAATCAAATAATGACAAAGTTCCAACTCCTTTAAAAGGTAAGAGGCTAGTGATCCAATCTACTTGGATATGCAAGTTTAAGAGATTCATATATGGATATAAGCAACCATAAAGGAGTTGGAATCTTTGATTTGATGGCACTGTCAAGAATTTTGACTTCATCATATGGAGAATGGAAATTATTGTTTCCAAGAAATTGAATGGGAGTAAAATGACATTTTCGATCCGATATGTAAATGACATACTACTCATTGGGAATAACAACTCCATCCTGACTAAAGCGAAGTAGTGATTTAAGAAATGTATTTCAAAGGAGGTAGAGTATAGGTTGAGCATTAGGACCTATAGAGATAGATCAAGGAAGCTTATTGGTCAAAGTCAAGAAATTTATATTGATAACCTTCTTGACAAGTTCAATATGAAGAAATCCAAGTGGGGATATCTTATATGAACAATGACATACACCTCCACGAAAGCATAGTGTCTAAAGATACAAGATGAGAAGAAGAAAATGATGAGGTTTCCATATAATCTGGTTATAGGATCCATCATGTATGTCATGACATGTACTTGATACAAAGATGCATATGCTATAAGCATGTGTAGTAAATATCATGATTATTTTCTGGTATATGTTGTGAAAAATAGTTGACTGTGAAACTGTAAAAGAGCACAGTGATGCCAAGTATCAAATGACTAAGTGTGATGAAACAAAGTCATAATCCGAATATGCATTCATGTTATATGAATGAGCGGTATGCTGGAAGAGCACCATATAGATTTTGGTAGCTCAATCTTTTACAGAAACAGTAATGTACGCTCTCTATATCAAGAGGTTTCTGACAGAGCTTGAGGAGGTCTCTTCTTGTCACAAGGAAATAGAGCTCCATTGTGAAAACAATAGGATAATTTCCTAGTTGAAGTAACCACACCTCAAGGTAATGTCAATACACATTAATGTGATGAGACACTTGATCAGACTGTGTAAAGTTCCAATGGTTGATAACATTGTCAATCCATTATCTATACCTCTAAGCGGTGTTGAGCATAAAGTTGAACACTTGGTTAAAGGATTCTGACAAATTGTTGGAGATTGTCTATGAGACTTGCTTAGATTTGTGACATATAATTGTTTTAATAAAAATGAAATATGTTTCCTTCTCATTTGATTGTGGTTTAGAATCAAAGGAAATGTTCAAATAGTTGAAAGAATTAAATGGGATCATCACCACAAGTCGTGATGCCTGAAACCCCATAAGTGAATTGAACCTTTCAAGCTATATTTGTCTCTAGTTTGGAGTTGTTAAATTGAACATAAACCAACTCCCATAAAGGACTAGTTTGAAGAATGGTTGTGATAGTCTAAAGCTTCATGAACCATGGAGACAAAGTTGGGTCTTGCCATTTACATGGATATGCATAAGGGCTGCATATAAGACGTGAGCAGCTTCAGAAAGTAACCCTAAGACTTTCAGAAGCTTTTACACTTCTAGTGGATTCCTCTGACATGAGTATGATATGACCTCATTTTAAGGAGTTGTTATCTTTAGTTCTGTCAAACGCTCACCTTAATAATGGGGTTATAAAGGCACGTTTTAGGGTAGTCACAAATTGAGCGGGAGCATGATCGATACAAGATTGGAGATGTCTCTCTTGCAAGTAAGCAAGATATAGTAACCTGGGGCCCTTGTAGTGTGAGAACTAGATAAATGCATGGTCGTGCTCAAATAGATTGTTCTACAATCATTTGTTATTTTAAATAGTTCAAGAATATCGGTATCAAGAAATAGTTTTTGAGCTATAAGTGAGAAACTACTCCAAGTTATCACATTCTCAAAACGGTCGACTAGGTGACACATGAACTCTTAACGTGCAAACTTGACCCGAGGACAAGTGGGAGACTGAAGGATTTATGTCCTTCGGCCAAGTCTGCATTGGAACTAGTGAAGTGTTGGACCAAATTAATTGGAATTAATTTGGGCCGGTTAGGACTTAACACGTCTTCCTAGAGGCCATTATTAATTAGTGGATTGGGCCACCGCTAATCCGACCGGGTCCTTGCTTATTCAAAGCCGTCAGATGCTGATAGATAAAAAACCCTAGCTATCAAACTCTCTGAAAGTTCGTTCTTCGATCAAGCGTTCTACTTGACGAAGGAAATATGAAACCCGGCTAGCATGGACTGAGTAGAGGAGATACACGTGAAGCTCTTGCAATCAATCTAAAGGCTTTGGCAAGTACTAGTTGTACAACTAGTAATCACACTTCAAGAGGTAAATCGTGATAAACCATGTTATTGATTTATATGCATACGAGTTGGTCTAGGATGAGATGTTTATCGGATTTCCACTGCAATTAATTGTATGCATATAAAATGATTTCCTACATATGCATACATGTAGTGGAGAAACTAGAAACTGAGCATAATGATCATATGGAAATACATGATCTCATCAATAATCCATTTAGTGATTCTACCTGAGTATTGAGTAGTGGTATGCTCTATAGTTCTGAAGAGCCTATGAATGAAGATGATGTCGACCCAGTTGGTTCCAACCGAGAATCAACTGATGTTAACATTGAAATCATCCAACAAATAAATGATAATAATGAACCTTTCCATTCTTCACTCTTCCACGATTCGTTTCAACCATATTACCTTAAAAATTCTAAAATCTGCATCTGTAGTGCTTTGAGTGACAACCACGCGCTCGTCCATTAGTCTAACTGACCAGTCGGGCGGTCCCGGGGGGGGGGGGGGGTCATGTTGAGTTGAGACGAGGGGGCGGGTAGGTCTTGAGACTCTACATTAATTTTTTGAAAAAATTTATCCTTTCCTTTTGAGTTCCATCTATAATGGGAAAGGAATATGAATCGATTCGGTTCGACAGAAAACACGTCTGACTTATCCTCCATGTTTAAGGGAATTTTCAAGGGCCCGGTTGATAGTCTAGCTGGCTGTTTTATCTTGAGGCACCCGTTTCATAAAATGTCTTAAAGAAAACGACCTAGTTTGTGATTCAGCCAGATCGGTAACCCTTGATTTTCCGCATTTGGTTTCTAACTATTTTAAGACGTCGTGTTGTTGCTATGGCAACCGAAATGAATATCGGATATGGAAATGGCGATATCACTCGTCCATTTTGCTTCCAAGGTGCAAACTTTCGTCATTGGAAGCAAAAGATGTTGTTCTTTCTAACGACCAAGAAGGTGGTGAATACCCTGATCTATATGGCGCCGGATCTAGGTGAAGATCTAACTGAGGATGAGGAGTTGTGAAGAGGTGGAAAGATGACGACTTCATGTGCATGAACGACATCCTCAATGGATTGGCGGATGACCTCTATGACTACTACACGGATGAAAAAAGTTCATCAAATGGTGGGGGATGCTCTTCAGAAGAAATACGACACTGACGAGGCTGGAGCCAAGAAGTAAGTTGTCAGTCACTACCTGCGCTATCAGATGGCTGCTGATAAGTTCGTCGAGGTTGGATCTCACGAACTCCTGGAAACCGCTCACGAGATTATCCCGGAAGGTATGCCCTTGATGATCAATTTCAAGTTGCTAGTATTATTGACAAGCTGCCTAATTCTTGGAAAGATTTTAAGAATGTCCTTAGGCATAAAACCAAAGAATTTTTGCTGGAATATTTGATTACTCGGCTAAGGATTGAGGAGGAAGCTCGCAAAGAAGACATGAAAGAAGAGGTGTTGTACATTAGCATTAAGAGACTTGGAGCAACCCTGAAACTTATTCTGAGAATTTCTTCAAGAATCAGGATCATAAGCCGAACCAGGTCCGCAACAATCAGATGGTAACCCTCATGAAAACCAGAAGACCACCATCCAAGCTCCTAAGAATGACTCTCCATTTATTTACTAAAAATGTGGGAAGTTGGGTCATATGATTTGGAGCGACTAGGAGACACATGAAATCACAACGTCCAAACCGTGGCTTGTCACTCCAAAAGACGTGACCCTAACAATGAGGGGTTGTCATACATGCAACCGAGAGAGGGACCACCTGAGACCGAGGACTCCTCCAAATATCGCTCAAGTAGCTAAGACATTGCAACCGATTACCGGAACAAACGCAAAAGATCGACCTCGGTTACCTAAGTCGGAGCCCTAACACCTCTGGAAGGCTACTCAACTAGGGACTTAACTCCCTTGGTGGGTTAATAAGAATAGCATTATCCATGCTAGTTGCTACTACCTTTGCTTTCCATTTCATTTTCCTGGTTTTGTTTTCTTTAATTATCTTGTTAGTCCTCCCTTCCTCCCTTCAGTGTTGAACTAAAGGATCGAGCAAGCAGCGGAATGGCTAAACGCTAACAACTACGAGAAATCGAATAAGCCAGAAACTAAACATCCACAACAACAAGATTGATGACGCAGTTCAGGTCACAAAGACCCTAATCTGTGGAGTCTCAGGAGGGGGAGACTCAGCCCAGAAATCCACTAGATCACGAAGAGCAGAATCCAAGTACAAGAGCAGAACCAGCAACAGGACTACTCAGAACGAACATGCAACAACACAAGAAAAGGAATACAGAGTAAGGATTCAGAGAAACACTATCCCTGAGGTCTCGAAGCGACGGCAAAAGCTTCAACGACGCAAACCCTAGCTGCGCAAGTAGTTCTCCAGACAAACCCTTCGTCTTCTCTCCTTTTTTTCTTTCGCACGCACTCTCTCTCTCTCTCTTCTATCTCCTGTCAACTGAGGCTTCTGCTTATATAGCTGGGCTGCTGGCCAACCGTGGACTAACCCATCCAACGGGTGACCCCGGGCTTAACCCTAAGCGCATTGGGCCTGAGTCATAAGGCCAACATATGCCCTCCTGACTAAGAGAACCATGCAGCAGGGGTCAGCCTCCTGACTTCTCGTGATCAAGCGGATTTCCAGCAGCTCGTCTTCTCCTCGTTCATCATTGACTCGAGTTCCACATCTCAGCCAACTTCATGGATGTGCAACGCGTCCCTACAAAACACAAACTTGTCAGTAGGGTTCTCAGAACCTGCAATCTTGGAGATAGAGAGATGACGTTTTTCAACTTCATCTCTAATGAAATGGTGGCGACATCAATATCTTTCGTTCTCTCATGGTAGACAGGGTCTCTGCATAAGTGTAGAGCACTCTGGCTGTCCATGAAGAGTGACGGAACATATTCTTGTTCCTCAATTTCGTTCAGCAAACCTCGGAGCCAAATAGCTTCCTTGCAAGCTTCAGTGGCTGCTATGTATTCTGCTTCAGTGGAAGACAGAGCTACAATAGACTGCTGCTGAGACTTCCAGGATATGCAATTTCCAGCCCAAGTAAAGAAGTAACCAGTAGTTGACTTTCTGGTGTCTTTATTGCCAGCAAAGTCAGAGTCAACAAAGCCTACTAAGTCTTTGTTAGAATGACAAGCATAAATGAGCCCTAGAGAGGAAGTGTAGGATAAGTATCTTAGGGTACATTTCATGCCCGTCCAATGTTTGGGACCTGGATTGGACATGAACCTACTCAAGACACTAACAGCAAAAGCAAGATCAGGTCTAGTGCATAGCATAGCATACATGACAGACCATACAGCTACATCATAAGGCACATCTTTCATTGACTCTATCTCAGCACGGGTGACAGGACAGTCTGTCCTGGTCAATTCTAGGTGAGCTCCTAAGGGAACAGGGGAACCTTTTGAATTGACCATGGCAAACCTCTCCAACAATTTTAGAAAATACTCAGATTGAGACAGCAAGAGAGTTTTGGCATTTCTATCTCTAATGATTCTGATTCCTAGAATCTTTTGAGCACAGCCAAGGTCTTTCATATCAAAATGTTTCTTCAAATCACGTTTGATGGCAGTAATAGCATATTTATTTTCACTAATAATCAGGATGTCATCCACATACAGCAGCACAAACAAGTGAGAGACAGAAGCAGAACGATTGAAATACAGGCAAGTGTCGTATTTGCTACGAGTGAAACCCAAACTTCTCATGCAAGAATCAAATTTAATGTTCCATTGCCTAGGAGATTGTTTTAGACCATATATAGACTTTTTAAGAAGGAAAACATGATCAGGTTTGGTTTTATCAATAAAGCCTTTAGGCTGTTTCATGTCGACCGTTTCATTTAGGTCACCATGCAGGAAGGTGGTTTTCACATCCATATGTTCTAATTCCCAATCAAACACAGCAACCATTGACAGCAGCAACCTAAGGGTTTTATATTTAACTACAGGAGCAAAGATCTCGTTGTAATCAATACCCTCCTTTTGAGTAAAGCCTTTGGCTACGAGCCCGACTTTAAACCTTGGGGGGTCACCCGAGTTGGTACCTTCCTTTATCCTAAAAATCCATTTGTTATCAATAAGACTAGTGTTCTTAGGTCTACGGACCAGGGACCAGGTCTCATTGACAATCATGGATTGCATCTCTTCATGCGCGGCTTTGAGCCACTTATTAGAGAAGGGACCTTTAATGGCTTGTTCTATGGTTTCAGGAACAGTACAATGGATTAATTCAGAAGATAAAACAGAGAAAGCAAGGAGGGACTCGACTAGGGAGACAGTAAACTTTCTGTTTGGAATTTGGACCTAGGGGCTCGATCTCTAACCAATTGATAGTTGGAAAGGTCGGGAGCAGATTCAACAGGCACAGTCAAAGCAAGTTCATGTGAAATACTAGGATGAGGAAGGGGTTGTGTTGGGGAAGATGTGCTTACTTCTTCCCCACTTACCTCAGCATTCAGATGAATGCATGAAAGGATGCCCTCCGAATCCAGGTGATCCATATTAGCCGGAGGTTCAAGTTGCTGGTTTGAGTCTGATGCAGGTGGGTCCGAATTCTGGCCAGTTTCCTCCTCGTAGGACGGATGCCCAATGTCAAATTCCTCCTCTTGATTTTCCAATCGTGGTGGTGGTGTGTAAAAGTATCCTGCAGGAAAACTGGAGGCTAGGGAGTCCTGTAGGCCTCCAGACTTATCAAAGATGTCATTAGAATGTTCTTTCTTAAAAGGAAATTCACTTTCATTAAAAGTGACATCACGAGCAGAGATAACTTTGTAACCACCAGGTTGGATAATCAACAACTTATATCCTTTAACACCATCAGGATACCCAAGCATAGCACATTTTAGAGCTCTAGGGAGTATTTTCCCTGAGAGGTCTGAGCATACGCAATGCAACCAAAAGGGCGAATGTGGGATAGGATAGGTTTCTTTCCAATCCACATTTCCTGAGGGGTTTTGTAGTTGATAGTGGAGGTAGGAGATCTATTGATGAGGTAGGCAGTTGTAACCACTACCTCACCCCACATTGACAATCTCATTCCAGAACTTATCAACATACAATGGGCTTTTTCAAGTAAGGTACGGTTCATCCTCTCAGCAGTCCCGTTCTGCTGAGGGGTACCAGGTATAGTGAGCTATCTTTTGATGTCGTTCTCAAGACAAAAAGAATTGAATTCGTTGTTACAAAATTCCAGACCATTGTCAGTGCGAAGGCAGTTTAGTTTCAAACCAGTTTGGTTTTCAACTAGGACTTTCCAGTCCTTGAAAGACTCAAAAGCATCGCTCTTAGCTTTCAGAAGTCTTATCCAGACTTTCCGAGAGAAGTGGTCTATTAGGGACAGAAAATATTTATTCCCTCCAATAGTATCCACTTGGGCAGGGCCCCAAAGATCAGAGTGAACATACTCTAGAGGCTTTTCAGCTACGTAAGTAGACCTACTGAAGTTGTGCCTAGTTTTCTTGCCAAACACACAATCTTCATAGAAAGAAAGATCACAGGGATGTTTCTCGAGAAGACCATGTTTGAACAAATGTAACAAGCCATGGTTACCAATGTGACAAAGCCTAGAATGCCAAAGCTTGGTGTAAGCAAGATCACCATGTTTGACATTATGCTCAGCTGAGTTTAACTCAGGAGACCCGACCAAATGATAAAGACCATCACGTTTGATGCTACGAATCACAACAGAACCATGCTTAATAACATCCTTTATACCATTATGGGTGATGATTGACAGTTCAAGTCATCAAACATTGATTCTGAAAGGAGGTTCCTTCTCAATGCAGGAACCCACCTGACATTTTGAATCAATCTAACCACCCCATCATGCATGCGCATGGGGATGGACCCAATTCCCTTAATCTCTAAAGTGGTGTGGTCCCCTAACATGACCTCGCCACCACTACAAGCAAACAAGGAGCTAAATAGGGCACGACTAGGAGAAGCATGAATGTTGCAACCAGAATCAAGAATCCAGTTATTAGAGGAGCATTTAGAGTCAAGCAGCAACAATTCAAAATATTCAGGGCAAGTTTCAAGCAAATTTGAAACATTTGACTTATCAGACTCTTTTATTTTTCCATCTTTAACATGTTGGTGACAGTCTTTCACATAATGACCTTCTTTACCACAATAAAAGCAAGTGACTGTTTTGGAGTTGGAAGAGGAAGAAGACTTATCAGTTTTCTTCTTCTTCCAATTCTTCTTTTTATCTTTGCCTTTAACCATTAACACTTCAGTCTTAGGTTCAGTTTTAGGTTCACCCTTAGGTCTGAGCTTCTGTTTAAAGACTCTGAGAGTATCATCCTTTTGGGAGATAGCTTCAGCAATCTTTTTTACAGTGAGCTCGTCCCTACTATATTGAATGACATCTTTCAAGTTATCAAATTCAGCAGGCACATAGTTAAGAAGCAAAACAGCTTGATGTGTTTCATCAATAACATCACCACAACGATTTAGGTCCCGAGTCATCCTAAGGAAGCTATCAAATTTTTCAGACAGAGACAGGGAGACATTCATTTTGAATGTAAACAGTTTACTAAGCAGAGAGACTCTATTAGGCAAAGTTTTGGATTCAAAAATGGACTCAACGCCTTCCCACAAA
Organism: Linum usitatissimum; assembly: GCA_030674075.2. NCBI lineage: Eukaryota > Viridiplantae > Streptophyta > Magnoliopsida > Malpighiales > Linaceae > Linum > Linum usitatissimum. The sequence continues at coordinate 743,608 of JAUJYP020000158.1, read as the reverse complement.
GATTTAGGGTCAGAGAACGTTACCACCTGACGAACAACGTCGTCAGCAAGTTGGATGAGTATCTCTGAATGGGCTATCTCCCAAGTTTCTTCCTTCCTTAGGTCAGAAGTGGAGGCTGGCCAATTCTCAGTGATGGCAGCCCAGCACTTCTCCTTTATCAGTACAACTTTCATTTTAATTTTCCAGATCACGAAATCGCAGTTCCCGTCGAATGGTTTGAGGCGGTAACCCTCTGACATGTTTCAAGAAAACAAAAAAACGGTTAGAGAAACAGAGAACCTTGAGCAAAGGAACCAGAGCAACCAGGCTCTGATACCAGATTGAACTAAAGGATCGAGCAAGTAGCGGAATGGCTAAACGCTAACAACGACGAGAAATTGAATAAGCGAGAAACTAAACATCCAAAACAACAAGATTGATGACGCAGTTCGGGTCACAAAGACCCTAATATGGGGAGTCTCAGGTGGGTGAGACTCAGCCCAGAAATCCACTAGATCACGAAGAGCAGAATCCAAGTACAAGAGCAGAACCAAGAATGACTACTCAGAACGAACATGCAACAACACAAGACAAGGAATACAGAGTAAGGATTCAGAGAAACACTATCCCTGAGGTCTCGAAGCGACGGCAGAAGCTTCGACGACGCAAACCCTAGCTGCGCAAGCAGTTCTCTAGAGAAACCCTCCGTCTTCTCTCCTTTTCTTTCTTTCGCACGCACTCTCTCTCTCTCTCTTCTATCACCTGTCAACTGAAGCTTCTGCTTATATAGCTGGGCTGCGGGCCAGCCGTGGACTGACCCATCCAATGGTTGACCCCGGGCTTAACCCTAAGCGCATTGGGCCTGAGTCATAAGGCCGACAAGTGTCTTCTTTTAGTCGAATGTCTTTTATGAGAGCAAGAATTGAAGCTGGTTTTGTTTCGCAAAGGGCCCACGATCTACATAGTCTTGTTTGTGGGATCTCCACCTATCTGGATAGACTTGTGTACGCCATTTTGTTTAGCTATGCTATATTTATGAGAATTCCCCCTGCAATTGGGGTTTTGGTCGAAAAAATAGACTAGATCGAAATTATCATAAACATTGAAAATATGTTTCGACTAACATTTTTAAATAATCCATTTCAAATTCGAAGTCCACATTGCCACATTCCAGATCAGCTCCACTCCGCTCCTGCAACAACTTTCAAACACCTTGGTGGTGGTTCTGGGTCAATCTTTCGTGCTCATATGATAAAAAGAATCCCAAGTAAACATTGGAATATATCATCCACTCACAAGATTTGTAAATGTCTTGGAGTCCGTATCCACCTGACAATATTTCATAAGAGCAATACTGGCTCGATTCATACTTCGTAAAAGCACTATCGGCTCAATTCATAATTCGTAAGGGCAACTGCGGCCCGACTCATGTGTGAATAGTCTTGTAGTGAGTTTGTATTTTAATCCACCTATTATTCATCTATAGTGCGGCTATTCAGCCGATATACAGGTCAATAGGTTGGATCCCATAAATCCTAGCCGTTAGATGAGCAGAGTTTTGGGGAAGATTACATCTAACAGTTGAGAATGTGTTAAATCAAAATGACACGGATAGTGGGTAATTTGGGAATAAATAAAATATTAAAATGCATGAGCTAAATGAAAATGAGATGAGAGTGAAATGAAATGCTTTTTATTTTTACTTTCTTTTTAGGCACATTCTCTCTCTTTTATTCCCATAAGTTTAATTCAATCATTGTAATTAATTATGGAATGGTTAAAACCGAATTTTTACTTCACGAATATTGTTTACTTTAATTTTCGGTTCCAATGAGATTAGTCCTGATATATTTTAAGAAAAATCAAAATTTTAATATGGTAAGATAGTCCCGATAAGTGAAAGTTATTATGTTACAGTTATGTCATGATTATATTACTAATATGTTATATACTTGTTAAGATTATGTTGTATAACGTTTTGTGGAAACAATTATATGACATGTATATATGAGAGAATTATGTCAGAATTACATTGCTGTTATACATCCATTATGTTCCATAACAAATATGTTAGGACTCTTCTATATCCACCTTATGTTACATGGTTGTTATACAAGTGTTATCTCTGACTTACAAGTATGTTATCTCACTTTTATGCCCATTTTGTATGTCTATTATGTGATATAAAGTGGACATAAAAGCGACATATATAACATATTCAAACCTATGTTCGTTTTATTAGTGTATTATATAAATTCGTTATGTCCAATTTATGAGATGTTCATTTTACATCACTGTTATGTCCACGTTACGAAACTATAATGTCATTGTATGTCCTCTTTACGAGTTTGTTATTATATCAACTTTACGAACCGGTTATGTCACCATTATCTCTATTTTATGAGTCTATGAGTCTATTATGTCAACAAATATGTCAATTTATTATGTCGTAATTAGAAATCAATATGTCTGCCTTACGAGTCAATTACATAATTTTTATGTCCACTTTATGAATATTATGTCACCGTTATATACACCTTCAGCTGGTTTTGAACATGGCACCAACACAAGATTTCAGTAAGATCTATCCTCCCACCATCTCCTTATATTTGTATCTCAACTCAGAAAGTTGCATGTTTCAGACAAAATCAAATAAAAAATCTCCTACAAATTAATAACACCATATCATAAGTTTTGTCAACTCAAAATATAATAAAATAACCAAATCAACGAGAGGGTACCTAGGTTAGAAACTTCAATCTTCATAACAAATTTGAAAATGAAAGAGATTGCAAACCCAATTCTTAATGGCGAGCATCGAAAAGAGCAAACCTACAAAAATCATAAAATGTTATTTACTCAAAGGAAGAACAATAGCCTAAAACACACACAAAAATTAAAACTAAACAACGTTCTGGATAACAAAACATACCTAAGAGAGGTTTGGGCAAGTAAGAAACGATTTCATTCATGTCGTTGCCGCCGCTTTCTTCATCCATTTTCCATCCACATCGGCGAGTTTGTGAACATGGATCTGGATCTTGGTGTCGTCGGAACCTAGATCTGGTTATCGTTACTTCACCCATTGTTTTCTCAAATCTGGACGGTTTAGTGGTGGTCAGAGAAGAGAAGATGGAGCTTTAGGGTTACAGAGAGAAGGGAGAGAAGAGAGAATAAAAATATTGGAGAGAGAGTAATTTTCTGAAAATGAAGAAAGAATAGAGATATATGGATATGAGAATCTAACATTGAGATTTGAAATTCAAATTTTTGCACAATTTCTTCTACTACCCCTCTTCAAATGATGACCATTAATTTTGAAGGAGCTGAAACGAAATGATAGTTGTAGGATCAGTCTATAGGATGCATTATTTAGACTTCTCTATTGGTTGAATAACCATTTTGATTCATCTAGGTGAGGTGTTTTTGTTCACTACTCACACGTCATATCTAAACTTATCACCATTTAATGTTATCGTTAGTCTAATCTTATCATATTTAATAGACAAATCACTTTACAACATAAAAGGAATAACATACACATAATGCAAACACTTAATCATAAAATGTATAACAAGAATATAATTTAAATACTTCATTATGGAATCATGACATCAAATTAAACACATTAAACAATAAAAATATAATCTAGCTACTGCAACGACAAAATATTACCACTTTTCAAATAGAATGGTGAGAGTTCAGCGTGAGGGGGGAGATCAAGAGTTAATCCAAAAACCTTGAACGTCTTTAAGAACCTAATGACAAGAGAATTCGATCATACTAAATTCCATCGAAAAGTGGAACGAGTTTTGGGTGACGACTTGAAGACTTGGGGAAGATCACTTTAGAATCGATTATGAAGTGTTCAATTAAATAATAAATTGATAGGGAAAAGTTTCTAATCACTTATAGTTAGAATAAATCATACGAATTTACTACTAACCAATGCTATTCAATAAAAACCTTCATCATATTAAAGTTACACTAAAATAAATTATCAATTTATAATCATATTAATTCTAGCAAATCAATTTTATACCCAATTAATTCTAGTCCAATTAACTTTTATAAAGTCAATTCTAAGGATTTAATTCAAATTATCTAAAATGTATAGAATCCTACTAATTATACACACGTTCCATTTATAACATAATTTATCTAATTATGTTCAATTAATTCTATTTATCATATTTCAATTCATATCAATATCAAATTACCTAAATCTATTTTAAATCTGAGTTAATCATTTGACCAAAACCTGATCATATACAAAATTACTTAATCCAAAAATGGTTAAACCACTATCATCCCAACAATATATCCATATACTAATTATATTGAGCCAAATCTATAATTCATTAATTGTTATAAAACTAAACTCAAAGAAAGACAAGAACAAGAAAAATATGGAGAGGGAGAGAGTTTTTTATTGAGGTGTGGAGAATGATACAAATGAGAGCTCTATTTATAGACTCATGGAATAGTAATATATACTCTCTAACATTACTACACATAAAGGAGAGAAATAAACTACATTGAATAATACAATAAACATATGAGTTACAATTGGGCATTCACTATGGCAATAATCTTCATAAAACTCCCCCTTGATTGCCCAATGGTTAAGGATATACAGTATTCTCCGAATACGCTTTTGATACTGCCTCATTAAAAACCTTACCAGGAAAACCCATTGGGAAAAACCATGGTTAAGGGAAAAAGAGTGCAGTGCGTATCGACTCCCCCTGATGATGATATCGGTTGAGATTCTTCATATCGACTCCCCCTAATGAGGATATCAACTAGATCTCATCATTATATCAGTCTGAGATCATTTAGTCACCGATCTTCAAATTAGTGGACTAGCTTTCCAAAAGTTAATGTATGGAGAGTCTTGGTGATTAAACCAAGTTATCGCTTGAAGGCACTTGTAGTGCGAATTTCCACTTATTGGAGTTTGTGCATATAATGTATGCATCAATATAATCGATGGTCATCCATAATTTACATGACACTTCACATAGGATGACCATTAGATGAGAATATGCCTCATTAAAACCTTACTAGGAAAATCCTATGTGATACAAACCTAGTGAAGGAAAAAGAGTACATAATCATCACATTACGTTACAACATTTTCTTGCAACTCAAGGATATATGCAAAATAAATATCATGCATGATTTATAGGATCATGTCTTTGAACGCTGGTGTACCTTTATAAATTGGTTTCACCACCCCACCAAGTGGTAAAATTACCACATGAGACCAATTTATGGTCAACCAACACAAATATGACCAAGATTACTATTTCAAACCGAGTAGTTCTCGTGTCTTAATAAAAGTTGATTAAAATTGACATAGAGCATAGTGATCTTACTACCATCTAGGCACTGATAGCCATGTCATATCCATATAACTTCTTGTTGGATATAATTAGTATAGCATTGATGATATACGAAAATCATGGTCGAGAGAGATGCACAGTTGGCAAGTTAGTGGTAGTCTTCCACATCTTTCATCTCGAACTCTCTAGCTAAACAAATAGTATATTGCTTTGAGAAACTCTTTAGGAGTCTCAGTAAAGTATATGTCATCTATGTAACAAAAGATGATGATGACATTTAAAGTCTCATAATATATATATATATATATATATATATATATATATATTAAATACAAAATAAAGTAAGAAATTTTGTAAGAATTTCAAAAACCATAAAATATGACAAAGATGATTTTTCATCATTCAAAATGCACATGGAAAAGAAATGTATAATATGTTAAATGGACCACTCTCTTAATCATTAAATCCATATGACACCAATTGGATATATTTTTAATACTATTTACATGAACGTGGATAGCTTTTAGCAAAATAAATTCTCGAGGAAATGTCATATACACATGTGTATTCGTATTATGCAAACCATACATATAGGTTGCAATGACATATATTAGGGGCAAACTCTTTCCCTTTACAAATTTCCAGTTTAATCGAATAAAAAATAGTTACATCCACCAAACGAGAATATATTTTCTCATAATCAAAATATTATTGGTTTGTTGTACAAAACCTTTTAAAAGTGAGATGTTTCATAACTTCTCATACTTATACTTTACATATCAATGTATAAATACTTGATGTCTTAAAACTTTTCATTTCTCTTGGGAATTTGAATTTGCCTCAAATTGAAATTTTCCATCCAATCATTTCTTTCTTGGCATGCATTTTGGCTCATGATCCTCATTTTCAACTATCATATTTAGCGTTGCACTATACACAAAAATTTCCTCAACATTGACTTCATTGGGGTTCCAATATTTTCCATCCAAGATATAGCTAATTGAGATATATATTCATATCTTTCAGGTACCTGAGACTCTTCTTGAGCATATTATTTGTTTTTCTTGGTGGCGTTTGCTTAAATAATCTTAACCTCAGTTTGACCATCTTGATATATAGCTCCATTCCACTTTTGAGGCATTTTTTTTTTGCTTTGGAACCGTGTGGTCTACCACGCTTTATACGGGTTTTAGACTCAGTTGTGATGTCAGGTTGCCCAATGTTGACATCATTTTCACTAGAGCATTGCGAGTTGTCACATGAGAGTTTTACTCTGTTTGGGTTGGTAAAGTGTCTGGCAAATGATGAATTATATACTTTTGAACTTCAAGCTCATATTGCTTAGTGCGAGGATGGAAATAATATGATCATTCATCTAATCTATTTTTTTTCTCCCCCTAATGTTGGGAAGTGTAAATATAAACCTCCAAACGAGTCATCAAAATACTCCCGACAACTATGTGATACTTTACCATCGATGAACTCGTAATCAAAATGATTTCTCAATCTTCATTGAGAACCCATCCTAATAAATGATGGTGGAGCAATTCAGATGTGTATATCACATTCATATATCCATAGATGGGAAGTATAAGGTTTTGACCCCAAAAACCAAACATAATGGAGGACTTCATGATAATTTCTTGGCGTAATGCAAATTTGTGTTGTGCATGTAAATGACATGTTCATAATAATATATTGGTTTTCAATTACACATTTTCGTTATTGGATAATCATGAAAATATGCTCATAACCAAAATGGTTGAGCTAATAATCTCTCAAATTCTAGTTTGCTTTCATATACACATGTGACCTTCTAATTGATACATCAATTAAAATAATTGGTTCACATGTTGTGTGTATGGATCCATAAATATCACCCTTGTTTTGTTGTGTGTAAGATAAATTATCTTACTTTTGTTGATGATTATCCAACCAATCAACTCTATTTAAGAATAAGCAACCCAAAAATTAGTTATGATCTATTGGGGATTTCACTCAATAATGGGTAATGGAGAGGCGGTGATGCTGTCCTAGAAACGAAAGCTTGTTGACAGAACACAAAATTGTTTGTGTTCCCATGAAGTAGGGGAGTCACAAGGACTACTTAAATCCCTATAACCTTAGGAATCATTTTTTTAGAATACCCAAGTTGAGAACTCTATCCACAACACTGACCATAGAGGTACTTATTGATTCACATTATGATTGAACCGGGATGGTCACACCGGTTATGCCAAAAAAATAATTGTCAGGACGAGTAAACTTCTAGTTTACTTTTATATATATGTATCTCAATCACAATAACATATGAGTAGTACAAATTGGAGAATAATATTATTGATTCAATAATTATGTTGATTCTCATTATAAAATACTCATACAGTCATGAGCATGACACATTGTGTAAATAATAACATGTATGTACCCAATCATCCAAGTCACCAATTAAGGGATCAACTGTTCTATGACAAAGATGTACTATCACCATTGTTATGCCCATCCAAATAAAAGATTCCTGATAGGAATAATTCGCTTTAAGATAATGTGACATATGGGGTTTTACACTTCACTTAAAGGGTTAAAATATCATATGAACTATGATCATCAAAATAAAGTTGATGGTTGTATGACCCTTGATGTGATTGGAATTTTTCAACATCAATTCACAACTCTCTTTAATATGAAAAGATATGTTTCTCAAATTTCTTTCTTATGACCATCAAAATAATAAGTCTGTTCCTCAACAATGGTATATATACTTGTGGGAATATATGTATTTGTCACTTTGGCTACATATGATTATAACCATTCACTTCATAGAGTGAAATTGTGTCTCATTGGACTACACATATAAGATAGCCCATTTCTCAAGATATGTGTCTCGTGGGACATTCAATCATATCAGGCTTTTATGAGTACAATCCTTCATTTCAAAGAATGTTATTTTGTGTTATATATTGGAGACATATAATATAGCTTTATAGCTTTGTCCTTTTATTAACTTGTGTCACATGGTACTCATCTTTCGACCTATCATTAAGATGATGGCAAGTAAAGATCAAAACATTTGTTTTGTCTTGATATGACAGATGGCCTTGTTATGCCATAAGATATACGAGTCATTACTCAGTTTTCAACCATTTATGAAGGTGATGGTGAATAAGATCAAAACTATGGCTTTGTCTTGAAAAGACGTTTCATTATCATAGTTGATGGTTTCACGAAGACCATTATAAATGGATTTTTAGCTTCCAATGCCCATGAAGGGTAATGCCTGCTCGAAACATCAATTGCCACAAACTCAACTTTCGAGATGTAAGTATATAATAAAATAAATAGATTGAATTACAATACATGAGAATCTAACATAATAAATAATATAAGTAACAATCTTAGTTAGTGAAAATCAACATATATAGCACACAAAAAATATCATTCACTCAACAGAATGGTAATGATAAATAAATGAAAACCAATTAATTGGAAAACAATCCAACATCATGGAAACGTCAATGAATCCAGCCACAACATCGTAATGAAAATATAACCATCTTGCTTATGTTGATAACCCAATATAAAGACTAATATGCAAATAGTTATCAACTGAATATATCAGGTTCCCTTTTACCTTTTGAATGGAAGACAAAGAGGGAAACTTAATAAATTTTGTAACGGTAGACACATTAATATCATTTATAACATGTAGTTAAAACAATAAACTCGTTAATTTTTTCATATGGAAAGAAGAGTATGATAACAGTATTAGTAAAGAAGAGAATCATATGAGTAATAAACTAATAATAATAAATGGTATGCATAACGGCGGGTTTTTTCTAAAACAGTTTTAATATGAAATAAATATAAATTGGTACAGCTAGAGAACTTAACTATATATATTTAACTAGTGATAAAAGTTTTCTCTTTTGGGTAGAAACAAAAAATGACAGAGATATTCATGAATGATAAACAAATAGCAATCGAATCTATTTTAGAGTTAAGGATGAATCAAAAAGGCAACATACAAGCAAAAAAACACTATGGAAAGAAACAGAAGATATGAAATATGATTGGTCATAATAATATATACTATAGAATAACATGATGATAACTAAACGTTTAGGTCAGCCTATAAAGGCATGATATTTGACCAATATAAACGTTTGATAATAGTCATCAATAAAAAAAATGGCAAAATCGTTTTTTAAATCAGTAAAATGAGAAAGACTACCATTGCTATATATAAAAATATAGAAATGGATTCCTTTATCTAACTTTAGTTTTGAAAAAGGAATTTATAAGCAAATAAAAAAAATAAGATAAATAATAATAATAATTTTGAAAAGCAAGATATAGCAAATGGTGAGGTTTTATACCGTCCTCTTGTAGAGTCTGATTGGAATCAGACACTCATGCGTAGAGGAAAATTTGCGTTCCAGAAAAAAAGGGGCGCCAAATAAAATGATAGGAGACGATGCTAACGTCATCCATGGCGTCAGCGAGAACGAATACGTCATCGTTTTTGACAACTAATCAGGCAGATTCAAATTTGATAAACGCCATCGGTTTGATTAAAAGCTTTTGATGAGACAGAAATACGGAGTCAGAGTTCGAGTTGACGACATCCTTTTCAACAGCCAGCAATCGCCATCTTAACCATTAAGCTATAAGCTGAAATGATTGAAGATTTTAGGCTTCCAACCCAATATCTCTTAGTTAATTGTTTAGAGACTGCTATGCAAATGCCTGAAAGTTGAAGGGCAAGTTATGTAATTGGCCAAGCTTAGGCAGTGAAATGATAGTTCTATCCCTAGAAGTTTCAACTAGTTGCAAAGGAGTAATTGGAGTATAACTCGATCGTTCGAGCCAAAGATGGCGCACCGTCATAAGTTGTGGATTCAGGGTAGCAATGGGAATCACCTCATATCTGATTCAGAGTTTTGACTCGTCTATGAGATGGGGATTCTTGTTTACACTCCTGGTTGGCCAAGTAGAATGCACAATACTATTGTGGTATTTCATTCTGCTACCATGTTGTCGTTGATGATCTGTGAGATGTTCTGGGAGTTGATGTCCGATGTGATGTTTTAGAGTTTTAAGCACAATGATGATTTACAGTAGCTTGTGATCTATCGTGCCTTTACTAGGTTGTGATATTACTAGACTAGACTAGTCATTGTTTGTGATGGGTGCTAGCTACCCACCACCGGGTTGCGTAACCCCCTAAGGGATGTTATGAGATGGACGTGTAGAGTATGTCTTGTAGTTGCTCACATGGGCTTGGGGTGAATTCATGGTCTAATCCTCCATGAGGCTATCTACTTGGTAGACATGAGAACTTGTTTGCAAGACCACTACAGTTGCATTACTAGACTATCGATTTGGTATTTTGAGATACTATATTATGTTTTACTCATTTACCTTACTATTTTTACGTTTTCATATATGAATATTTGTTAGACACTCAGTGATGATCACTGATCCGGCCATGGATGTGTTTGTCTTTCTGTATATATCTATTTTTTTAGTCACCGGTACTGGAGCTGGAGGTGGGGAGAGCTGGTCGGTTTTATTTTTGGGATTTTATGTATGTTGACAACTGGGAGTTGCATCTCCATTTGGGTTTCTAAAGCTTGTATGTAAGGTTCCAAGTGTTGTACTTGGTCAGTTGAATCATGGTGTATTTATTGGATTCACTTATGCTTTTCAAGCTCTTTTAATATGAGTCTACTAGATTTGGTTAAATTTAGTCCAGTAGGAACCCAAGTAGCTTGAATGGGTTGAACCAGTGGTTTGACCGGAGTCCTCTAAGGTCACGTCCAACAAGCGGAGATAAGGCAGAGCCCAACGGGTATTGGTTGATGAGGGAATTTCTCCACGTATATAATCTCTTGAGACGCCTTCGCCCAACTGGGACTGAGTGATTCACTCATCCACCGCACCAAGACCTATTTATCGCGATTCAACTTGGTCTATGTACCATTATTATGGGTAGTCAAACTCCTTGACACTATAGGCAACCATGCTTACCAATCCACTAAAAGTCTAATGTTTCACATCATAAACTATTATAAGGTGTACAATATCATACTTGGGTGCCCAATGCGGCTAGGAGCAATCTCTTCGCCCATTCACCAAGTCATCAAATTCCCACCAAAGGGGGTATGAATGGCATGGGGAAACCCAAAGCTGGCCATGAAATGTTATGATCTTTGTGACACGCTTGTAGTGAGAAAAAATAACCTAATTACATAGATAATCAGGGTCGAATTCCCTGAGGTCTCTATGCTATGGTTACTCAAATTGCGAGAAATGCCAATCGAAAAATACCAAATTTATGGTTGGAGTTCCACGGTTACTATGAATGCAACTAACAAGTAAAATGGATGCAAGACTGCAAATAATATGGGTTTCAAAGAAATGGATGAAAGTTGCTTAGATTTTGAATATCCCTAAGCTATCAAGACAAATAATTAATCAACTCAACTTATGCAAACAAATTTTCTACTGTAGTAATTCTTCTATTCATATGTGATGCGCTTTTGCGTCCTACTAACTGATATGAACCAAGCGACACAAAGATCGATCGTTGGGACAAAATCAAAAAGGTTTCAGAACGACGAGCAAAATCCAAGAAAAAGGTAATGGTTTTTGTACCTGGTCTGACCACTCTCGTAAACGAGAGGGAAATCCTAAGTGAAGGAAGCCATGACGAAAGGGTGACGACCTAACATCGATAAATCCAACATCCCCTAGTCTAGCAAAGACATCCTAAGAACAAGAAGGAAACACAAAATCTAAAAAACCGAAATACTTTAATTAATTATGGGGGTACTGAGGATCACAATGACCAAAACCCTAATTTTATAGGGGAAGAAGGGGGGCTAAAATTACATCATCAAACTAGGAGAAAGATTCCTTGTCTTATAAGGCAAGTAATCCCTCTTCCTTAAGGAACAAGTTTTCAACTAAGTCAAACCTTGTTCCCCAAGGATAAAATTGGCCAAGGAGCCCATTAGGAGGGCTTCTTGGACCTTAATTAACTTCTAAAATCTAAGACTACAAAGCCCGAAACAAATACTACTAAAACGCGATAAAGGATAGAAGGCCACTGAAGCTTTGTAATAGGCTTCGTGAGACGTGTGCTTGATGGGGTGTAGTTGACCATGACTCGGGCCTTGGAGTGTATGGTAAAGTTCTTGGTCGAGCTAAACTGGTCAAGGCTGGAAGATGTTGAAGAGGCCACGTTTTGGAAGTTTCGACATCACCGTAGCGAGTCCACTTGGAGGCCTCAATCTTGACTCTTTAAGATGCTCCCATTGACTTGGATAGTATTCATATGCTCCACTATGATTCTGTTCCAGAGATGGTGCGAGCAAAAATGCTCTATTTGGGCTAGGGCGTAAAATATAACGATATAGTGAAATCGATGAATTTGAGCATCTTCGCACCTTTGTCTTCTCTAATGCTCTAAATTCTCTCAAACTTGGTGGAGGTTCTTCTTTCATCATTTCATAGCTCTGCTCCGAAGATAGCTCGAGAAAATTTTCTCGTTCTTGCTGGCCGACATAAATGCCACTCGTTGGATCACCAATTCTTCAAGTATGAATTTAGCTTTGTTAATCCAAGAGAGGGTCTTCTATGTCTCCAACATTGCTGGTCTTCCTCCTCCGAGATGCTTGCCTCCTCTCCGAGATTCTCCGAATTCGATAAGCCTTCTGTTAGCTCCCACTAAGTGATCTTGACTTCTCAATACTCCGTGACTGTGGTTTGGGACCGTTGAGATGACCTCATCACTAAATAATACCAATTTTAGAGACTTATACCATACCCTTGAGTCATATATCTAAGACCTAGACGACGAATTATTCATCTATAACTGCTCCAACGACGGACTAATTTAACCAACCTGTCTCGAGTGATACTATGAAACCTGACCCTACACGACCCGATCGAACCACATGGTTCAACCCATGCAGCTACTCGCGATTTCACTCAACATCACTTATCATACAATACATACACATAAGTACTAAAAAGCATGAAACTCCTCATATCATAAGTAAATGACAACGTACGAAACAGAGTATCAATGGCTCGAAAATCAAGTACCAACATCAAAGGTAAAAACATATCCTGAAACAAAGGGGAAACCAACATCTAGAGATAAGTAATCTAAAAAAATTGAAATCCTCAAAACATGAAAAGGGATAAATGAGGTCCTCCATGGCACCTCTCTCTATGACTTTTAGAGCCACTCAGTCAAGGTGTTGGTGCTACTCGTGTAGTCCTCTTAGGCTGCATTTTCTCCTGAATTTCCAAGATCGCTCATACAAGAAGAAAAGAGATGATGTCAGTGATAGGCACTGAGTGGCTACTAGCCTCATGTAAAACTGAGACTGAATTGAGACTGTACTAAAATAGTTTAAATTTGATTCTAAGTTTAAATTTGATACGTTATTATCTATTAAAAAGTTTGGGCTCAAGATAAAATGGTCTTATCTAATGAGTGAGTTTTAAATAATTGTTCAACAGTGGGCAAGTTTAGATTAGAAATACACTAGGCAAAATTTTGAACATGATGGGAGAAACTAAAAAATGAACAAATTTTACATGGGAATTTAACTCTCTAGGACGAGGGACCCTGGGCGATGGCCCGGGTTTGCTTGGCCCAAGTTCTGCCATTGTTAAAACAGTAGTGAGAATGGAGCATAGAATTCTATCTAATCACTACATTGAGTAATATGACCTTGTGGTCCTATAAGCATCTACCTAGCATCAACCACCCTTTATTATATGGACGACCTCATGGTGGATTAGACCATTAAACCATCCTGAATATCTGTGTGAGCAGCATCTTTTAGGCATACTCAACACGTCCTGCATGATACATGACACAACAAGGCATGAACTAGCCTATTAGGTCAATCCTGAATTGTACTATCTGGAATTGTGGATCATTCGCCACAGTTCAATTGTTAGGAGCTTATGCTCAAACTATAATAACTGCATATACAATAGATCACATGCTACTGTACAGTTTGAGAGTGCTCGCTCAACATCATGAATACAATGACGACTAGGAATCCCATCAATGGTTTCCCGATCATCCTACTATAATTCTACGCTTATAAAGTAGAACGAAAACTTACACCCCCACCTCTGATTCGCTTTCCTGGAAGAATATGAACTGCAGCCCCTTTCGCAAGCTCAAGCCTTTTGTCCCGAATGACTTGAAGAGATCAATCGTAGGATTGAAATCCCAAAATGCCAAATCCCTATTCTGTTAGGATTTTCCTATGTGGCCTTAAAACAAAACGATTTAGAGAGAAGACGAAGAAGATTGATTACCTTCTGAAGCTTCCTCTATCCTCTCTAACCCTCTGCCAATGGTCTGGAATTGATCAGCTCTGCATTCTCCACCCTGTGAGAGAGAACGTCGTTCGTCATAGTGTTTTCTAGGTTTTTGTTTCAGTGAATTCTGAGTTGCAGGTCGCGACTCTGGTTTTATAATAAGTCCAGCACGCCCGTGATAGACTTAACAGAATGCACGTGACTGCCTGACAACCACGCCCATGACCTACTGATGGTCATATCCTTATCTTTGCATGGCCATACTCGTGACTAACTGATGACCATGATCGTGGTTGATCTAGAAATCACACTCGTGACAGACTCACGTCACGCCCGTGTTCATCCACTCGTCTGCGATTTCCAAAACCCTGAAACTCAAATAAAAACTCAATATTGACAATCAACCCGAAATTGGACTGTCACAACTCTCCCCTCCTACAGAAGGTTTCGCCCCGAAACCTTGTGAAAACTTAACAAGAGAGAAAGAATTTAGCTGCTAGGTAATTCTCCACGAGCTCCAAGTAGCGCTCATGCATGTTAGCCTCCGTCTCCCATATCGCAACTTCAACATCCTGATTGTGGCATATCACCTTCAGCATAGGTGTCTTCTTCCTCCTCAACTTGCGGACCTTCCTATCCATGATCCGAGTTGGTTGCTCCATAATGGTCACGTCTCTCTCTAACTAGACATCATCTGGGTGTATTACCTTATTTAGTCTACCAATGTATGCCCAAAGTACACTCACATGAATACATTGTGTATCTAATCCAAATCAGCAGGCAAAGCCAACTCGTAAGCCACTAGTCCTATCCTCCAGACTGATATCGTAAGGGCCTATGAACAAGAGAGCCAACTTCCCCTTCCTACCAAACCGCATCACTCCTTTCCAAGGAGATACTCGAAGGAAGACCTTGTCCCCTTCCTTGAAGCTAACCTCTCTAGCCTTCATGTCTGCATACCACTTCTGCCGGTTCTGAGTCACACCTAGCTGTGCCCGAATCACCCAAACTTCAGAGGCCATCTCTTGGACTATCTGAGGTCCATTGAAACACTTCTCTCCCTCCCCATCCCATAAGAGTGTAGTCCTACACTTCCTCTCGTATAGGGCCTCAAATGGCTCCATGTAGCTCCAACCAATCCATCCCCAAGATCACATCGAACTCATCAATAGGAAGAACGACGAGGTTCGCTGCAAACTCCTTGTCCTCAAAGGGAGAAGAGGTTTCATCCCAACTATTTCGCTAGCAAGAACTTGACTTATGCACAGAGGAATTACAGAACAGCTAAGATGGAGCTGCTTGCAATTGTTTTTGCATTTGATAAATTTTTCTCATACTTAGTTTTATCCCATACTACTGTGACACCCCAATTTTTGGTTCAACGGTTAAAATTTCTTTTTGAATTAATCTTACTCGTTGAGTAGAAGTCGGGAATTGGAACCGAATTAATATAATTAATTCAAGGAGTTGATTCTATAGTTGACCGATTATTAAGGACTTGTAAGGTTCGGGATAATTATCGGGTTGACTAAGTTAATCGGAGGCGGAGGTAATTTTTTAATTTGTTAGTCATATATGAGCCTAAAGGGATCTAGACCGTTAGATGGATTTGACAGTGAGTATTGAAGCTTGATCCATTCAAGGGGAAGAAGAAGGTCTGCTTTCTTTTTGGACTTAGACTTGGTTGTGGAATATGCGGCCCAACTGGAGTTGTGGTGACGAGATGGGCATGGACCGTTCGATTGATCCGGTGGATGGATTGGTCCCGTAACCATTCGAGAGATGGATGGTAGGAGGTTAATTCATATTTCCCTAAACCTAACTAGGGAGAGAGACGAGAGAGAGATAGAAGAGGCGGCAACGGTGATCTCCCTTTTCCAATCAACATCCATGGAACCTGGAGATCTAAGGAGGACTAGATTGGGATGAAGAAGATGGTGTAGGTGTTGAGTGAGCGGTGCGGTGACGGCATGGGTCAGAGGAGATTTCCAAATATTGAGAGGAGAAGAGGAGAAGAGAAGAAGAGAGTCTAGTGGAGCATGAGCCGTATTTGGGGCCGGTAGCGGTGGCGGAAGCTAGCCAGAGGACTGAGGCGACGAAGGGAGAGACTTTGGCAGCAAGTACTCCGCATTTTAGGAAGAGGTGGGGGTTTGTGTACATAGATCCGCCTTGTATACACTCAGTGATTAGCACTGACTCCATGAATGTTGTCTTTCTGTATTTATCTGTGTGTTTCAGTCACACATACTGGGGCTGATGGTGGGGAGAGAGCTGGTTAGTTTTGATATCAGTAGATATCGACTTTTGATGTATATTAGAAGTTGGAGTTGTATCCCCTCTTTCCTTGTTGACTTGTATTTAAGGATCTGAGATCCTTGTCTTGTCATATTTCCAAAGATTTAATAAAGGTTCAAGTTCAATGTTTAATGCTTGTTTATGTGTATTTATTAGCAATTATGGGTCGAGGTTAGTCTAAGTTGGAACCCGAGTAGGTTGCATGGGTTAAACCAGTAGTTTGGTCGGAGTCTTTTAGGGTCGGGTTCCATATTTCATTAGAAGGCGTGATAGATGCCAACGTACATGAACTATATCTAATAGGAACGAGATGCCTCAAACTATATCATTTCCGGTAGAACTCTTTGATGCGTGGAGTATCGATTTTTTGGGCCTTTTTCCATAGTCCCACGGTAATAAGTACATTCTTTTTGTTGTGGATTATTTGTCAAAGTGGGCGAAAGCGCTACGCACTAATGATGCTAAGGAGGTGGTAAAATTCATACAACGCCTTTTCAAGGGTTTTGGTGCCCCTCGCTCGATCGTAAGCGATCGGGGTACTCACTTTTAGGGTGTTTTTAGTCGAGTTTACCAACAGTATGGTGTAACTCATCATTTGACCACCGCTTATCACCCACATGAAAGCGATCAAGCGGAAGTGACGAATCGCAAGCTCAAGTGGATTCTTGAAAAACAGTCGATCAATCTCTCAAGGACTGTCCGATCAAACTCGATGAGTCATATCAACACTTTGCCGTATCGACTAGTTTGTGGCAAGGCTTGTCATTTACCTTTCGAGCTTGAATACAAGGCATGTTCGACCATGAAGCTACTATATATGGATGCTAGTCTTGCAGCATCAGAAAGAAAGTACCAACTACTAGAGTTGGAGGAGTACATGTTACATGCATACGAAAGCGTACTATTATACAAAGAAAAAACTAAGCGCCTTCACAATGCGAGACTTAAAGGAACGCAATTAGTTTTCAACGGTGACAAGGAACCGTTACTAACTCAACCGTTCGTTCCGCTCCCTCCACAAGCTCCACATAACAACAACAATCCCCACGACAACCTCAGCTCTTTCCTGTCTAACAATCGGGAAGGGCCACTCCTCAAAAGACTGCTGCAGCTGACAGTGTTGAGTAATAATGTCCGTCAGGCCCACAAAGCCCCAACACCATTTCGCCACCGAACAGTCTAGAAAGAGATGAGCAATAGTCTCTCCCGGCGTCGCACAGAAGCCTCAACCCCCACTCACGGGTACCCCGACATACTCTCTGTCGGGGTATTCCTTGTCGGCAAAATGGCACAAGCAACACCCCACAAAAAATTTCCGAGTTTAGGCTGCACTTCCCTGTTCCAAAATTTCAACAGAGAATCGTTGTGTTTCCTCCGTTTAAATTTAAAAATAAATTGAAAAAAAAATCATTATTTTTAATTCGCAAACTACCCTTCCTGTCAATTATCCTGGACTTCCTGGAAATAGAAATCCTGGATTCTAAACCGCGCTCACTCCCGAAAACCGATCGTTTCATTTCTCATTTCTGCTGCACTCCAACCCAAGCTTCCGGCGAAACATTCCCAACTTTAGCAGTCAGCAGACAGACACTGAGTCATCGAGATCTTTGTGATCGGAATATCATTGGAACTCTCCCCATATCCGAAATGGATTCTGCTGGTCAGTTCTCCGTTATCACTCTCACTCACGTTTGCCCACACTCTCGCTTATCTTCACTTTCCAATGTATTTCGCGCGCTGCAGTTATGGTGGTTACTGTGTGGTGCTTGTTGGTTGGATGATGGTTAAGCAATTCAATCCAGTCCCTGTTTGTTTCCCGTGAATGTGAAATTTACCAATTCATAGAGCTCTTTTGCCTTCTGTAACTTTTTGGCTTTTCTTACAACTATGGCGTTCCTTCATATGCTTACTTTGGTGTTGCCTTTGTTAGCTGAATTATGTAAATATGATTTCATAGTATCTTGCAAACTCTAGCCATTAGAAATAATTTAAAATTCTTATTTCATTTTCAATACTCACCATTAGGAACTAGCTTCTAGTGAATCGGGGAAATGTGATTATAAAAACGCAATTCACGTATTATACTTGTTTTATTTTTACTTTAAGCACTTACTTAATTTCCTTATGAAATCCATTAGCAGGGAGTCCTCAGGACGTGGTCGTACCACCAGTTGAAGGTGTCTCTGGAGGAGGGACAGCATATGGATGGAATGAAGGAGGTGTGAATTCTTCTAGATTACTCAATGGATCAGTAGACCCCTCAGTGGTTCAAACTGCAGAGTTGGCGCATGTGTGGTGCATGCCAAACTCTGTAAACGTTGGACCTCAGGACATGCCCAGAAGTCTGGACCCTGTAAGTGTCGCAAGAGATTTTTTGTTTGCATGATAACTGTTTGCTTAGCCATGTTTGGTGCAATATTTCGTTACTATCTTCACTGGATATTGTCATCCAGTGTTTTCTCATGCTTTTTTATATGCTATTTTTTATATCTTCAACTAAGTCGGGTTTTCAATTTTAGGAGCATGCCTTCATGTTTATATATAATCACTAGTTGACTGGAAGATGGTAATGATTTTGGGTGATATGGTATTGTAGAGCTACTAGTTTCAGTTGTCATTTATATTGGTTTTCATATATGCGCATTTATTCATAGTCACTGGCTGACTAGAAAGTGAAGATGCGTAACAACTTCGCTCTTATTTGTAGTAGAATTAAAAGGAGTTCTTTTGTGGACAGCTCGTCTTCTTTGTTACTGCAGTGGGTTTTGATTCTTGAAGTGGTTCTTTCTCTGCGCTTTATGTCGATCTGACCATGTTAGCATTTTTTTTTATTTGCAAGATGAACCTCTTAGCAGCTAGAAATGAGAGAGAAAGTTTCCAAGTTGCCCTACGTCCCAAAGTATCATGGTGTAGTTCTGGACTTGCAGGGGTTGCCCAGGTTCATTGCACCGACTTATCCTCAGTTTCTGGTGCTCGGTGAGCTTTCTGAAGACGAGCCTTCAAATCTTGGTTATTTACTTCTTCGTCAATCTCATCGATTATCTGGAACAGGTTAGTTGTTGGACAATCAATTACAATGCGCAGAGTGGTTCCTGTGTTGGGAGTTCCAGATGCTCTTGTACCACTTGATCTTCCCTCAAGCCAGATAAACTTAGTTCCTGGGTAATTGATTCCTTGATTATCACTTTGAATTAAATTGTTTGTAAACGGATGGTGTTCCTATTTATGTTTTATCGTTTCCTGTTGATTTGCCTTCCGACAGGGAAACATCAGCAGTTTGGATCTCCATTGATGTTCCACCTGAACAGCCACCTGGCCAGTATGAAGGGGAGGTCATCGTCACAGCCTTAAAGAATGAGGCAGTGTAAGCAAAACATTGGCTCGTGTTTCTGTTGTAGCTGTTTATTTTATATTGTACGAGCTTTTTCCACACTTGTGGCTGCATTATATTCTAGTCAATCGTTGAATTTTAGTAAAATTGGTCTCAAGTTTCCTAACATAGATATTGTGTATTAGCACAGGTTTCCAGCTCAAAGCATGGGTAGAGCTGAAAAGCATCAATTGTATATGGAACTTCAAAACTGTCTTGACATTGTGGAGCCCATTGATGGAAAACCACTGGATGAAGTGGTAAATTTTATAATTCGTTGATATTTGATATCTGGTTTAACCCTGAAGTATCATAGGTATTCTTATTGGTATTCATTTTTAGGTAGAAAGAGTGAAATCTGCTACCACTTCTCTAAGAAGAGTTCTTCTATCTCCATCGTTTTCTGAATTCTATTCAGATAATGGATCGGTTGATAGTATGGATGAAGATGCTATTTCAAACCTGTCTGTACGTGTGAAGCTTAATTTGACTGTCTGGGAATTTGTTATTCCAACAACCCCCTCACTTCCAGCTGTATTTGGCGTATCCTTCTCTTATCGATACTTTCTGGTTGATTATACCTTCAGAAGTTGAGAACAGCTTTCTGTGAGTAGTATTTTTGTAATTGTCTGTCACTTGATTTCTACACAATAGAGCACTTGCATAATCTTGCGCTAATTTCTTTAAGGTAAGGTGCTCTTTGTATATCAGTGAGGGTCTTGATATTAGAGATGTTTGGAAATTTCTACTTCATCGTACACGGGTTTATGTGGACTGTGCCTAGGATAGTTATAATTGAAAGCCTCAGCTTGTTTCTGCTGGTAGACAGGGTTCCTATATTTCTTTATAATCTCACATGTTTACCTTTCAAAACAATGTACACATATATGCTACAATTTTGAAGTACATCCTCTTAACATGACTTATAGCTTCTCAATTATATACTCTTGTGATCAGGACATGCAAAAGAATTCTTTCCTCATGCCATGTATATTGTAAGATTTATTCACGATAGTGGCATCTTATGATATGTGACCATGGAATCCGTCAACTGAAGGAAAAACAGTGACAGTGCGATGTCAAATCCTTATTTTTCTTTAACCGAAAATTAGATATCTGATACTGTCATTGAGGATCGTTTTGGTGTTGAACATGGAACTAATGAATGGTACGATGCATTAGATCGGCACTTTAAGTGGCTTCTTCAATACAGGATCAGCCCATACTTTTGCCGATGGGGAGATAGCATGCGTGTCTTGGCATACACCTCTCCGTGGCCAGGTAATGATTGAAGAATATGATGTATGATCAATCCTACAGTACAGCTTGCAAGATGTTCTTCAGATTATCATCCTGCCATAATCCTTTGTGGTCACCAGTCCATTGATCTTCCTTGCTCCTGGATTGCAGCTGGTCATCCTAAATCAGATGAATATCTCTCTGATCCAAGACTAGCAGCATATGCAGTACCATATAGTCGAGCAGTCTCTTGGTATATAGTCAGTTCAAGCTCGCTAGTCGCTTCTGTGAGGTATACCAGCTTGTACTAATGAACTTCAACTTGCGTTCTGTGCAACAGTAATCATGCAACAAAGGATTACTTGCAGAAAGAAGTTGAGGTCTTGAGGACAAAATCTCACTGGAAAAAAGCCTACTTTTACTTGTGGGATGAGGTAGGAGTGGTTAATCTTAAGATCTTCTTGCAACTAAATTGACTGTTCCAATTGTCATTCAATCACGTAATGCAATGCTTCATGGCAGCCACTGAATATGGAACAATACAATTCGGTCCGGAATATGGCCAGTGAGATTCATGCGTATGCTCCTGATGCTCGGATTTTGACAACTTATTATTGTGGTATGAGTTCGTACCCTTTGCTGCACTGGCATGCATCCTTAAATGATTGGTTAAGTTTTCTGTGGGAGTGTGTCTTCTCTCTATTCTAAATATCCTCGTATCATAGATGTGGTAGCCATTAGTAATCGACAGTACCTTATGGAATGAGAAATTATTTACGTCTGCCTATTTGTTTGAAATCTAGACTGATCGACTGTTGGATTCTGTAGGATTAATCCTTAATTTTGAGCTTCTTTTTGGTGTACCCATACCCAGTTTTTTGTCAGGCTGAATTATCGCTTGATTATA
The DNA here is from genome assembly GCA_030674075.2 of Linum usitatissimum. Classification (NCBI taxonomy): domain Eukaryota; kingdom Viridiplantae; phylum Streptophyta; class Magnoliopsida; order Malpighiales; family Linaceae; genus Linum; species Linum usitatissimum. Next base: position 721,116 of record JAUJYP020000158.1, on the reverse strand, counting down.
TGTTGGTTTATTTTCTCCCCGAATAGGACCCAATGATGCACCACTTGCACCTACTCCTTTCGAAGCTTTTGTTAAAGTTCCAAAGTTTCTTCGTCCTCATACTCAAATTTACTGCACAAGGTATTACAGAGATTTCTTTTTTGCATGCCAATTCATTATGACGTGTGGACTCTGACCAGCTTACCCAAAAAAACTTATGCTTTTATGAGAGGCCCTCATGGAACCAGTTTATAACTGTGGTTCATATACACACACAAGGATTAGATTCTTGTGAAGTATTTTTGAATGACATGTGCCGCCTCTTCCACTTGTTTATTTTGTACCAGCGAGTGGGTTCTTGGCAACAGAGAAGATCTCGTCAAGGATGTTATCTCTGAATTGCAGCCGGAAAATGGGGAGGTAACGGTCATTTTGAGTTTTCCATTCGCTCTTGATTTATTGCTGATCTACGGCTTGAGCATTTTACTGTATGTTTCCTGTTCTTGTAACAAGTAAAACGAAATTGGTCTCTGAATACTGGAGAGCTTATTCCTTGTTGCAGGAATGGTGGACGTATGTGTGTATGGGGCCCTCAGATCCTCATCCCAACTGGCACATCGGGATGCGAGGTACACAGCACCGTGCTGTGATGTGGCGTGTATGGAAAGAAGGTGGGACAGGCTTTCTATACTGGGGAGCCAACTGCTATGAAAAGGCTTCTACTGCTAGTGCCGAGGTACTGCAATCGCACTTATGAGTTGGGTGGGGGGGGGGGGGGGGGGGTTGGGGCTATGATCCCGAGATTGATTGATTCATGGTTGTGATAACAGATAAGATTCAGGCGTGGGTTACCACCGGGGGATGGGGTTCTCTTCTACCCAGGAGAGGTGTTCTCGTCTTCGAATGAACCAGTTGCTTCACTTAGACTGGAACGTATTCTAAGTGGCTTACAGGTAAATGCAAAGGTGTAGTTGCTGACCGAGTAACTCATCAAAAGGGTTAACCCATCTGATTCTGATGATTCTGATTTCGTTTGAGTTTTAGGACTTTGAGTACCTGAAACTATACAGTTCAAGATTTGGAAGAGACGAAAGTCTTGCTCTGTTAGAAAGGACAGGGGTATATCTGGGGCCTGAAAGGTACACAGTAGAGCACATGCCAATCGACATTATGCGCGGCGAGGTTTACAACACATGCCGACCATGAAATACGTAAATGCATAACCCAGAGTGCTGCTTCCCTATGTATTTCTTTTAACTATATCCATCCTTTTGTCAGTAGTCAAGTTAAGATCCAAGTCACCTAAACCTATTGCCGCACTATACTTGCTTGAATTCCATGTTATTCAATATCATCGTAATATTCCTTCTTCTTCTTCTCCTTCTTCTTCTTCTCCTTCTTCTTCTTCTTCTTCCTACCTGCATATAGACCAAGAAAAGAAGAGGAAGAGAGGCTTATCTTATTGTACAAGACCCAAGAGCAGAGCATCCCCAGTAATTAGTTTGCGGTATGTTGTCCTATTTGTCATTGTCCAAATAACGAATAAAGGATGAAGAAGAAATGATTGCTTTCTTCTTTGTTCGTCTTTTTTACTTCTTTACTAGAATTCCCTACCTGCGGAAAATTTTATAGAATAGGTAGTATTAGTAATAGATGAACTTTTATGAAAAACGTATAAAAATTAATTTGTAATTAACAAAAGGGCAATATTTCGCTGCAGCATAGGGGGAGCAGTCTTCCCTGCTATCACCTTACGTGGCACAATATTACTGGACAATAGTGTGTCATTAACTTTCTTTCTTTTCTTCCTTGAACACTAAAACGGTTTTAAGTATCCCATACCATTTTGATGTAGTTTTAGCAAAAATATATTATTTTGAAGACAATAAATAAAAAATATTAATTAATTAAAAGAATAATTGAATTAACATAAAACACAAATTATTTTAAAGACAATAAATACTTTGATCGATGTAGATGCAATGATTCTAAAATCATATTGGTATGGACGATCTAACAAGTTGTTCTGAACTGATGGTTAAAATTGTTTGGTAAAAACCTGATATAATTATAGTTCAACTACAAAGTTATAATGGTTTAAAAAATTAAACCACATATCATTATTCTCACTAATTTGATATTTCGCTCATGACACATTACAATTAATCTCAAACTTACAATTTAACCGAGTTTCTCCCTCCATTTTAATTCCGCTATTGATTATACTGTTTAAGTATAATTATAACTTTCAGGTTATTTAATATGAAAAATATAAGAAAAAAACAACTCCAGCCAATTTCCGTTGAACATAAGATAGATGATAAAATACTAATTCGGCCAATGACATCGTGATGCGTTGGGAGGTAGCAGGGAAGGCTGCTCTTAATGAGCAGCGAAATATTATCCTTAGCAAAGCGAAATATTATCCTTAACAAAATGAAAGTTTGTTAAAGCGGAAAATAATTTTTGTAATGTTAATTGAAAAATGAAAAATATTAAAAAATTTATTAAAAATAATATGTGAACTCAAAATAAAGTTTGTATGAGTTTCAAATTATAGATCTCATAAAAAGATGAAACATTTTCATTGAATAGTGATTCATGTTATGTTTTTATAGATATTAGAATTATCCGCGCGATGATGTGAAATTTTTTAGAGAATAAGTGGAGATAAATGAACTTTTTTTTGTTATAGAAAATGTAATTAACAAAATGAAAATGTGAGACAGTTAAGTCATGTCGATTGAAGAATAAAAAATTTTATAAAAATTCTAAAAGATAATATGTGAATTCAAAATCAAATCCTCATAAAAGAACCAAATACTATTCATTTAATAATAATTCATATTTTCCCTTTATAGATAGAATAATTTCATAAGCGATTGTTAACATTGAAACCAAAATAAATATTACTAATGGATTATTCTGATTCATCCAACCCTCCTTTCCTCCACCCTCATCCTCTCCACAACTACCTTCTGCTGTTACATCTTTTCTACTTTTGATGTTCTCTTCTTACTTCCTTTCCTTTATATGAGCTCCGGTTAAAGGTGAGAATTATGATGTTGTTTGATGTCAGGGATGGTAATAGGTGGGTTTGGAGCAGGGTATATATGTTTATTTTCATACATGTTTTTAAAATTTATTGTCATTTTCATTCATATACCCATTTGAATACATATTTTTATTCCTGTTTTTATACTTATGGGTATCTCTATCCTCGCAAAATTTGATTAAAATTTAAAAGCTATTAAATGATATATTACAATAGTTTAGTTATGAATTGATTATAATTTATAGGTAAAGTACTGTAATGTACAATTTTAATAGGTAAGATACCAATTTTGTTTATCATTTTTGTTATTAACCTATTCTTTTTAGCTAAATTATAAAAGTTAAAGGGTAATTTTATATATGTGGGTAGAATATAGATGATGGGTGTGGATACCTAAATTCATCCCCAAGTGAATAAAAAGTTAAACTACTCATTTCTTAAACATAAAAACAAGATCGGGAACTTGCTCCTTTAAGTTCCTGATCCAACATCATCAACGACATTCCCTACCATGACTTGTTTTAACTCAAAATAAGGTGACTTTGAGTTAGTGACTTGTTATAGTAGGTTTAGCAGGTTGTGTTACGTATGGAATAATTGTCGTTACGTAACAGGAAATTTTTTGCCTATTGCGTACGGAACAACTATCGTTACGTAAGGCTTACGTAACGGCCTTTATCTGTTACGTAAAGAACAACTCTGTCGTTACATAAGGCTTATGTAACGACCTTTAGTCTTACGTAACAGACACATTTTGCCTATTACGTAAGGAACAACTATCGTTATGTAAGGCTTACGTAACGACCTTTAATCTTACGTAACAGGCTTAATTTTGGATATTTTGCATGTTACGTAAGGAACAACTGCCATTACGTAACAACCTTTACTCTTACGTAACAAGCTTAATTTTAGATGTTACATAAGAAACAATCGTCGTTCCCTAAGGCTTATGTAACAACCTTTACTCTTACTTAACATGCTTAATTTTGCCTATTACGTAAGAAACAACTGTTGTTACACAAGGCTAACGTAACGGTCTTTACTCTTACGTAACATGCTTAATTTTATGTGTTAGGAACAGTGTTATGGAAGGCGTAAGGCGGCAGTAAGGCGGTGAGGTCCTGCCTTACGCCTTGGCTGATTAGGCATTTTTTGAAAAAATATAATAGATTTAAGTGAAATAGACAAGTTCAAACATAACAGTGTAAAGTTCATAAAGTTACAGTTTTGTAATTGATAAAGTTCAAGATAACTAATGCAAGTTCTAACATAGAAGAATACACACATAAGATAAACCATAAATTCATCATGAAGCTCTCTCACTAGTCTTGCACTCCAACGCGGTTCACGACTCTCACTAACTCCAATTGCATCATCAATAACACTCCATGGGATGTCGTCGTGTCCTCCATCGTCTTCATCCTTAAACACATGCAATGTGTGCATGTCTCCTCCCTCATATATAAATCCTTGAGCTTCAACTGAATCAGAGCTCATGAGAACATCAACATTCTTCCTATCCTTTATCTTCCTCTGTTTGGACAACAATCTGGAATTGAACTGAATATACACTAGTTGATTGACGCGATTTGTTGTAAGCCTATTCCTTCTAAAAAAACAAATAACTATATGAGCTTGCATCTAATATGCACTTCCACTAGGGATAATGCACCTTACATCTTGGTCTAGTGCACTTCGCATATACATAGTGCACCTTGCTATTTTCAACTTTCACCATTTCCTATCAATCGTGAACCTTGGTATAGAGCACATCCACCATGCATAGTGTACCATGGTTTAGTGCACTTCTTCCATCAACTTTGCACTTTGCATCTTGGTGCGGTGCACTTTCAACATACACCATGCACACTAGAATAGTGCATTTTCACAATGCACAGTGCAACATCGTGTGGTGCACTTCACCATCCACTATGCACTATGCAGCTTGGAATGATGTACTCCCACGATGCACGGTGAACCTTGGTATGATGCGATTACACCATGCACTTGGCACATTTCACCGTGGTACGATACACTTCCACTACGCACCATGCACCTTGCATCTTGGTACACTGCACTTCGCATATACATAGTGTACCTTGCTATTTTCCACCTTCACCATTCACTATCAATCATGAACCTTAGTATAGAGCACATCCACCATGCATAGTGTAGCATAGTTTGGTGCACTTCTTCCATCAACTTTGCACTTTGCGTCTTGGTGCGGTGCACTTTGAACATGCACAGTGCACACTAGAATAGTGGACTTTGACTATACACAGTGCAACATCATGTGGTGCATTTCTACCATGCACTATGAAATATGAAGCTTTTAATGACGCACTTCCACGATGCACGGTGAACTTTTGTATGGTGCGATTACACCATGCACCAGGCACATTTCACCGTCGTACGATGCATTTCCACTACGCACCATGCACCTTGCATCTCGGTACAGTACACTTCGCATATACATAGTGTACCTTGCTATTTTCCACATTCACAATTAACTATCAACCGTTAACCTTGGTATAGAGCACATCCACCATGCATTGTGTACCACGGGTTGGTGCACTTCTTCCATCAACTTTGCACGTTGCGTCTTGGTGCGGTGCTCTTTCAACATGCACAGTGCATACTACAATAGTGGATTTTGACTATGCACAGTGCACCATCATGTGGTGCACTTCCACCATGCAATATGCACTATGCAGCTTGGAATGATGCACTTCGACGATGCATGGTGGACCTTGGTATGGTGCAATTATACCATGCACCAGACACATTTCACTTTTGTACGATGCACTTCCACTACGCACCATGCACCAGGCACATTTCACCGTCGTACGATGCACTTCCACTTCGCACCATGCACCTCGCATCTCGATATAGTGCACTTCGCATATACATAGTGTACCTTGCTATTTTCCACCTTCACTATTCACTATCAACCGTGAAACTTGGTATAGAGTACATCCACCATGCATTGTGTACCATGGGTTGGTGCACTTCCTCCATCAACTTTGCACTTTGCGTCTTGGTGCGGTGCTCTATTAACATGCATAGTACACACAACAATAGTGGATTTTGACTATGCACAGTGCAACATCATGTGGTGCACTTCCACCATGCACTATGCACTATGCAGCTTGGAATGATGCACTTCCACTGTACATGGTGAACAATGGTATGGTGCGATTAAAACATGCACCGGGCATATATCACCTTTGTACGATGCCATTCCACTACGCACCATGCATGTTGCATCTTGGTACAGTGCACTTCGCATATACATAGTGTACCTTGCTATTTTCCACCTTCACCATTCACTATCAACCGTGAACCTTGGTATAGAGCACATCCATCATGCATAGTGTAGCATGGTTTGGTTCAATTCTTCCATCAACTTTACACTTTGCGTCTTAGTGCGATGCACTTTTAACATGCACAGTGCACACTAGAATAGTGGACTTTGACTATACACAGTGCAACATCATGTGGTGCACTTCTACCATGCACTATGCAATATGAAGCTTTTAATGATGCACATCCACGATACACGGTGAACCTTGGTATGGTGCGTTACACCATGCACCAGGCACATTTCACCGTCGTACGATGCACATCCACTACACACCATGCACCAGGCACATTTCACCGTCGTACGATGCACTTCCACTACGCACCATGCACCTCGCATCACGGTATAGTGCACTTCGCATATACATAGTGTACCTTGCTATTTTCCACCTTCACAATTCACTACCAACCGTGAACCTTTGATTAGAGCACATCCACCATGCATTGTGTACCATGTGTTGGTGCACTTCTTCCATCAACTTTGGACTTTGCGTCTTGGTGCGTTGCACTTTGAACATGCATAGTGCACCCAAGAATAGTGGATTTTGACTATACACTGTGCAACATCATGTGGTGCACTTCTACCATGCACTATGCAATATGAAGCTTTTAATGATGCACTTCCACGATGCACGGTGAACCTTGGTATGGTGCGATTACACCATGCACCAGGCACATTTCACTATCGTACGATGCACTTCGACTACGCACTATGCACCTTGCATCTCGGTACAATCCATTTCGCATATACATAGTGTACCTTGCTATTTTCCACCTTCACCATTCACTATGAACCGTGAACCTTGGTCTAGAGCACATCCACCATGCATAGTGTAGCATGGTTTGGTGCACTTCTTCCATCAACTTTGCACTTTGCGTCTTAGTGCGGTGCACTTTTAACATGCACAGTGCACACTAGAATAGTGGACTTTGACTATACACAGTGCAACATCATGTGGTGCACTTCTACCATGCACTATGCAATATGAAGCTTTTAATGATGCACTTCTATGATACACGGTGAACCTTGGTATGGTGCGATTATACCATGCAGCAGGCACATTTCACCGTCGTACGATGCACTTCCACTACGCACCATGCACCAGGCACATTTCACCGTCGTACGATGCACTTCCACTACGCACCATGCACCTCGCTTCTCGGTATAGTGCACTTCGCATATACATAGTGTACCTTGCTATTTTCCACCTTCACAATTCACTACCAACCGTGAACCTTGGATTAGAGCACATCCACCATGCATTGTGTACCATGGGTTGCTGCACTTCTTCCATCAACTTTGCACTTTGCGTCTTGGTGCGGTGCACTTTGAACATGCATAGTGCACCCTAGAATAGTGGACTTTGACTATACACAGTGCAACATCATGTGGTGCACTTCTACCAAGCACTATGCAATATGAAGCTTTTAATGATGCACTTCCATGATGCACGGTGAACCTTGGTATGGTGAGATTACACCATGAACCCGGTACATTTCACCATGGTACGATGAACATTCACTACGCATAATGCACCTTACATCTTGGTACAATGCACTTCACATATATAGAGTACACCTTGCTATTTTCAACTTTCACCATTCCCTACCAATCGTGAGCCTTGGTATAAAGCACATCCACCATGCATAGTGTACCATGGTTTGGTGCACTTCTTCCATCAAATTTGCACTTTGCTTCTTGGTTCGGTGCACTTTGAACATGCACAGTGCACACTAGTATAGTGGATTATGACTATACACAGTGCAACATCATGTGGTGCACTTCCACCATGCACTATGCACTATGCAGCATGGGATGATACACTTCCACTGTACATGTTAAACCATGGTATGGTGCGATTAAACCATGCACCGGGCATATTTCACCTTGGTAAGGTGCATTTCCACGACGCACCATGCACTTTGCATCTTGGTACAATGCAGTTCGCATATACATAGTGTACCTTGCTATTTTCCACAATCACCATTCACTATCAACGGTGAACCTTGGTCTAGAGAAAATCCACCATGCGTAGTGTAGCATGGTTTGGTGCACTTCTTCCATCAACATTGCACTTTGCGTCTTAGTGCGGTGCAGTTTTAACATGCACAGTGCACACTCGAATAGTGGACTTTGACTATACACAGTGCAACATCATGTGGTGCACTTCTACCATGTACTATGCAATATGAAGCTTTTAATGATGCACTTCCACGATGCACGATGAACCTTGGTATGGTGCGATTACACCATGCAACATGCACATTTCACTATCGTAAGATGCACTTCAACTACGCACTATGCACCTTGCATCTCGGTACAATCCACTTCGCATATACATAGTGTACCTTGCTATTTTCCACCTTCACCGTTCACTATGAACCGTGAACCTTGGTCTAGAGCACATCCACCATACATAGTGTAGCATGGTTTGATTCACTTCTTCCATCAACTTTGCACTTTGCGTCTTAGTGCGGTGCACTTTTAACATGCACAGTGCACACTAGAATAGTGGACTTTGACTATACACAGTGCAACATCATGTGGTGCACTTCTACCATGCACTATGCAATATGAAGCTTGTAATGATGCACTTCTATGATACACGGTGAACCTTGGTATGGTGCGATTATACCATGCAGTAGGCACATTTCACCGTCGTACGATGCACTTCCACTACGCACCATGCACCAGGCACATTTCAACGTCGTACGATGCACTTCCACTACGCACCATGCACCTCGCTTCTCGGTATAGTGCACTTCGCATATACATAGTGTACCTTGCTATTTTCCACCTTCACAATTCACTACCAACCGTGAACCTTGGATTAGAGCACATCCTCCATGCATTGTGTACCATGGGTTGCTGCACTTCTTCCATCAACTTTGCAATTTGCGTCTTGGTGCGGTGCACTTTGAACATGCATAGTGCACCCTAGAATAGTGGATTTTGACTATACACAGTGCAACATCATGTGGTGCACTTCTACCAAGCACTATGCAATATGAAGCTATTAATGATGCACGGTGAACCTTGGTATGGTGAGATAACACCATGAACCCGGTACATTTCACCATGGTACGATGAACTTTCACTACGCACAATGCACCTTACATCTTGGTACAGTGCACTTCACATATATAGAGTGCACCTTGCTATTTTCAACTTTCACCATTCCCTACAAACCGTGTACCTTGGTATAAACCACATCCACTATGCATAGTGTACCATAGTTTGGTGCACTTCTTCCATCAACTTTGCACTTTGCTTCTTGGTTCGGTGCACTTTGAACATGCACTGTGCACACTAGTATAGTTGATTATGACTATACACAGTGCAACATCATGTGTTGCACTTCCACCATGCACTATGCACTATGCAGCATGGGATGATGCACTTCCACTGTACATGTTGAACCATGGTATGGTGCGATTAAACCATGCACCAGGCATATTTCACCTTGGTACGGTGCATTTCCACTACGCACCATGCACCTTGCATCTTGGTATAATGCAGTTCGCATATACATAGTGTACCTTGCTATTTTCCACCTTCACCATTCACTATCAACGGTGAACCTTGGTCTAGAGCCCATCCACCATGCATAGTGTAGCATGGTTTGGTGCACTTCGTCCATCAACTTTGCACTTTGCGTCTTAGTGCGGTGCACTTTTAACATGCATAGTACACACTCGAATAGTGGACTTTGACTATACACAGTGCAACATCATGTGGTGCACTTCTACCATGCACTATGCAATATGAAGCTTTTAATGATGCACTTCCATGATGCACGGTGAACCTTGGTATGGTGGGATTACACCATGCACCAGGCACATTTCACTATCATACGATGCAGTTCGACTACGCACTATGCACCTTGCATCTCGGTACAATCCACTTCGCATATACATAGTGTACCTTGCTAATTTCCACCTTCACCATTCACCATGAACCGTGAACCTTGGTCTAGAGCACATCCACCATGCATAGTGTAGCATGGTTTGGTGCACTTCTTCCATCAACTTTGCACTTTGCATCTTAGTGCGGTACACTTTTTACATGCACAGTGCACACTAGAATAGTGGACTTTGACTATACACAGTGTAATATCATGTGGTGCACTTCTACCATGCACTATGCAATATGAAGCTTTTAATGATGCACGGTGAACCTTGGTATGGTGCGATTACACCATGCACCAGGCACATTTCACTATTGTACGATGCAGTTCGACTACGCACTATGCACCTTGCATCTCGGTACAATCCACTTCGCATATACATAGTGTACCTTGCTATTTTCCACCTTCACCATTCACTATGAACCGTGAACCTTGGTATATAGCACATCCACCATGCATAGTGTAGCATGATTTGGTGCACTTCTTCCATTAACTTTGCACTTTGCGTCTTGGTGCGGTGCACTTTGAACATGCATTGTGCACACTAGAATAGTGGTCTTTGATTATACACAGTGCAACATCATGAGGTGTACTTCTACCATGCACTATGCAATATGAAGCTTTTAATGATGCACTTCCACGATACACGGTGAACCTTGGTATGGTGCGATTACACCATGCACCAGGCACATTTCACTATCGTACGATGCACTTTAACTACGCACTATGCACCTTGCATCTTGGTACAATCCACTTCGCATATACATAGTGTACCTTGCTATTTTCCACCTTCACCATTCACTATCAACTGTGAACCTTGGTATAGAGCACATCCACCATGCATAGTGTAGCATGGTTTGTTGCACTTCTTCCATCAACTTTACACTTTGCGTCTTAGTGCGATGCACTTCGAACATGCATAGTGCACCCTAGAATAGTGGATTTTGACTATACACAGTGCAACATCATGTAGTGCACTTCTACCAAGCACTATGCAATATGAAGCTTTTAATGATGCACTTCCATGATGCACGGTGAACCTTGGTATGGTGCGATTACACCATGAACCCGGCACATTTCACTATGGTACGATGAAATTTCACTACGCACAATGCACCTTGCATCTTGGTACAGTGCACTTCGCATATACAGAGTGCACCTTGCTATTTTCCACTTTCACCATTCCCTACCAACCGTGAACCTTGGTATAAAGCACATCCACCATGCATAGTGTACCATGGTTTGGTGCACTTCTTCCATCAACTTTGAACTTTGCTTCTTGGTGCGGTGCACTTTGAACATGCACAGTGCACACTAGAATAGTGGATTTTGACTATACACAGTGCAACATCACGTGGTGCACTTCCACCATGCACTATGCACTATGCAGCATGGAATGATGCACTTCCACTGTACATGTTGAACCATGGTATGGTGCGATTAAACCATGCACCAGGCATAGTTCACCTTGGTACGGTGTACTTCCACTACGCACCATGCACCTTGCATCTTGGTACAATGCGGTTCGCATATACATAGTGTACCTTGCTATTTTCCACCTTCACCATTCACTATCAACGGTGAACCTTGGTCTAGAGCACATCCACCATGCATAGTGTAGCATGGTTTGGTGCACTTCTTCCATCAACTTTGCACTTTGCGTCTTAGTGCGGTGATCTTTTAACATGCACAATGCACACTCGAATAGTGGACTTTGACTATACACAGTGCAACATCATGTGGTGCACTTCTACCATGCACTATGCAATATGAAGCTTTTAATGATGCACTTCCACGATGCACGATGAACCTTGGTATGGTGCGAGTACACCATGCGACAGGCAAATTTCACTATCGTACGATGCACTTCGACTACGCACTATGCACCTTGCATCTCGGTACAATCCACTTCGCATATACATAGTGTACCTTGCTATTTTCCACCTTCACCATTCACTATCAACTGTGAACCTTGGTATAGAGCACATCCACCATGCATAGTGTAGCATGGTTTGTTGCACTTCTTCCATCAACTTTACACTTTGCGTCTTGGTGCGGTGCACTTTGAACATGCATAGTGCACCCTAGAATAGTGGATTTTGACTATACACAGTGCAACATCATGTAGTGCACTTCTACCAAGCACTATGCAATATGAAGCTTTTAATTATGCACTTCCATGATGCACGGTGAACCTTGGTATGGTGCGATTACACCATGAACCCGGCACATATCACCATGGTACGATGAACTTTCACTACGCACAATGCACCTTGCATCTTGGTACAGTGCACTTCGCATATACAGAGTGCACCTTGCTATTTTCCACTTTCACCATTCCCTACCAACCGTGAACCTTGGTATAAAGCACATCCACCATGCATAGTGTACCATGGTTTGGTGCACTTCTTCCATCAACTTTGCACTTTGCTTCTTGGTGCGGTACACTTTGAACATGCACAGTGCACACTAGAATAGTGGATTTTTACTATACACAGTGCAAGATCACGTGGTGCACTTCCACCATGCACTATGCACTATGCAGCATGGAATGATGCACTTCCACTATACATGTTGAACCATGGTATGGTGCGATTAAACCATGCACCAGGCATAGTTCACCTTGGTACGGTGTACTTCCACTACGCACCATGCACCTTGCATCTTGGTACAATGCAGTTCGCATATACATAGTGTACCTTGCTATTTTCCACCTTCACCATTCACTATCAACGGTGAACCTTGGTCTAGAGCACATCCACCATGCATAGTGTAGCATGGTTTGGTGCACTTCTTCCATCAACTTTGTACTTTGCGTCTTAGTGCGGTGCACTTTTAACATGCACAGTGCACACTCGAATAGTGGACTTTGACTATACACAGTGCAACATCATGTGGTGCACTTCTACCATGCACTATGCAATATGAAGCTTTTAATGATGCACTTCCACGATGCATGATGAACCTTGGTATGGTGCGATTACACCATGCGACATGCACATTTCACTATCGTACGATGCAGTTCCACTACGCACTATGCACCTTGCATCTCGGTACAATCCACTTCGCATATACATAGTGTACCTTGCTATTTTCCACCTTCACCATTCACTATGAACCGTGAACCTTGGTCTAGAGCACATCCACCATGCATAGTGTAGCATGGTTTGATTCACTTCTTCCATCAACTTTGCACTTTGCGTCTTAGTGCGGTGCACTTTTAACATGCACAGTGCACACTAGAATAGTGGACTTTGACTATACACAGTTCAACATCATGTGGTGCACTTCTACCATGCAATATGCAATATGAAGCTTTTAATGATGTACTTCTATGATACACGGTGAACCTTGGTATGGTGCGATTATACCATGCAGCAGGCACATTTCACCGTCGTACGATGCACTTCCACTACGCACTATGCACCAGGCACAATGCACCGTCGTACGATGCACTTCCACTACGCACCATGCACCTCGCTTCTCGGTATAGTGCACTTCGCATATACATAGTGTACCTTGCTATTTTCCACCTTCACAATTCACTACCAACCGTGAACCTTGGATTAGAGCACATCCACCATGCATTGTGTACCATGGGTTGCTACACTTCTTCCATCAACTTTGCACTTTGCGTCTTGGTGCGGTGCACTTTGAACATGCATAGTGCACCCTAGAATAGTGGATTTTGACTATACACAGTGCAACATCATGTGGTGCACTTCTACCAAGCACTATGCAATATGAAGCTTTTAATGATGCACTTCCATGATGCAAGGTGAACCTTGGTATGGTGAGATTACACCATGAACCCGGTACATTTCACCATGGTACGATGAACTTTCACTACGCACAATGCACATTGAATCTTGGTACAGTGCACTTCACATATATAGAGTGCACCTTGCTATTTTCAACTTTCACCATTCCCTACCAACCGTGAATCTTGGTATAAACCACATCCACCATGCATAGTGTACCATGGTTTGGTGCACTTCTTCCATCAACTTTGCACTTTGCTTCTTGGTTCGGTGCACTTTGAACATGCACAGTGCACACTAGTATAGTGGATTATGACTATACACAGTGCAACATCATGTGGTGCACTTCCACCATGCACTATGCACTATGCAGCATGGGATGATGCACTTCCACTGTACATGTTGAACCATGGTATGGTGCGATTAAACCATGCACCAGGCATATTTCACCTTGGTACGGTGCATTTCCACTAGGCACCATGCACTTTGCATCTTGGTACAATGCAGTTCGCATATACATAGTGTACCTTGCTATTTTCCACCTTCACCATTCACTATCAACGGTGAACCTTGGTCTAGAGCACATCCACCATGCATAGTGTAGCATGGTTTGGTGCACTTCATCCATCAACTTTGCACTTTGCGTCTTAGTGCGGTGCACATTTAACATGCACAGTGCACACTAGAATGGTGGACTTTGACTATACATAATGCAACATCATGTAGTGCACTTCTACCATGCACTTTGCAATATGACGCTTTTAATGATGCACTTCCACGATGCACGGTGAACCTTGGTATGGTGCGATTACACCATGCACCTGGCACATTTCACTATCGTACGATGCACTTCGACTACGCACTATGCACCTTGCATCTCGGTACAATGCACTTCTCATATACATAGTGTACCTTGCTATTTTCCACCTTCACCATTCACTATCAACCGTGAACCTTGGTATATAGCATATCCACCATGCAAAGTGTAGCATGGGTTGGTGCACTTCTTCCATCAACTTTGCACTTTGCGTCTTGGTGCGGTGCTCTTTTAACATGCACAGTACACACTACAATAGTGGATTTTGACTATGCACAGTGCAACATCATGTGGTGCACTTCCACGATGCACTATGCACTATGCAGCTTGGAATGATGTACTTCCACTGTACATGGTGAACAATGGTATGGTGCGATTAAACCATGCACCAGGCATATATCACCTTTGTACGATGCACTTCCACTACGCACCATGCACGTTGCATCTTGGTACAGTGCACTTCGCATATACATAGTGTACCTTGCTATTTTCCACCTTCACCATTCACTATCAACCTTGAACCTTGGTATATAGCACATCCATCATGCATAGTGTATCATGGTTTGGTGCACTTTTTCCATCAACTTTGCACTTTGCGTCTTCTTTGCGGTGCGGTTTTAACATGCACAAGGCACACTAGAATAGTGGACTTTGACTATACACAGTGCAACATCATGTGGTGCACTTCCACCATGCACTATGCAATATGAAGCTTTTAATGATGCACTTCCATAATGCAAGGTGATCCTTGGTATGGTGCGATTACACCATGATCCCGTCACATTTCACCATGGTACGATGTACTTTCATTACGCACAATGAACCTTGCATCTTGGTACAGTGCACTTCGCATATACAGAGTGCACCTTGCTATTTTCCACTTACACCATTCCCTACCAACCGTGAACCTTGGTATAAAGCACATCCACCATGCATAGTGTACCATGGTTTGGTGCACTTCTTCCATCAACTTTGCACTTTGCTTCTTGGTGCGGTGCACTTTGAACATGCACAGTGCACACCAGGATAGTGGATCTTGACTATACACAGTGCAACATCGTGTGGTGCACTTCCACCATTCACTATGCACTATGCAGCATGGAATGATGCACTTCCACTGTACATGTTGAACCATGGTATGGTGCGATTAAACCATGCACCAGGCATATTTCACCTTGGTACGGTGCACTTCCACTACGCACCATGCACCTTGCATCTTGGTACAGTGTAGTTCGCATCTACATAGTGTACCTTGCTATTTTCCACCTTCACCATTCAATATCAACCGTGAACCTTGGTATAGAGCACATCCACCATGCATAGTGTAGCATGGTTTGGTGCACTTCTTCCATCAACTTTGCACTTTGCGTCTTAGTGCGGTGCACTTTTAACATGCACAGTGCACACTAGAATAGTGGACTTTGACTATACACAGTGCAACATCATGTGGTGCACTTCTACCATGCACTATGCAATATGATGCTTTTAATGATGCACTTCCATGACGCACGATGAACCTTGGTATGGTGCGATTACACCATGCACCAGGCACATTTCAATATCGTACGATGCACTTCGACTACGCACTATGCACCTTGCATCTCGGTACAATCCACTTCGCATATACATAGTGTACCTTGCTATTTTCCACCTTCACCATTCACTATGAACCGTGAACCTTGGTACATAGCACATCCACCATGCATAGTGTAGCATGGTTTGGTGCACTTCTTCCATCAACTTTGAACTTTGCGTCTTGGTGCGGTGCACTTTGAACATGCACAAGGCACACTAGAATAGTGGATTTTGATTTTACACGTTGGAACATCATGAGGTGCACTTCCACCATGCACTATGCAATATGAAGTTTTTAATGATGCACTTCCTCGATACACGGTGAACCTTGGTATGGTGCGATTACACCATGCACCAGGCACATTTCACCGCCATACGATGCACTTCCACTACGCACCATGCACGTTGAATCTTGGTACAGTGCACTTCGCATATACAAAGTGTACCTTGCTATTTTCCACCTTCACCATTCACTATCAACCTTGAACCTTGGTATATAGCACATCCATCATGCATAGTGTATCATGGTTTGGTGCACTTCTTCCATCAACTTTGCACTTTGCGTCTTAGTGCGGTGCACTTTTAACATGCACAGTGCACACTAGAATAGTGGACTTTGACTATACACAGTGCAACATCATGTGGTGCACTTCCACCATGCACTATGCAATATGAAGCTTTTAATGATGCACTTCCATGATGCACGGTGATCCTTGGTATGGTGCGATTACACCATGAACCCGTCACATTTCTCCATGGTACGATGTACTTTCACTACGCACAATGCACCTTGCATCTTGGTACAGTGCACTTCGCATATACAGAGTGCACCTTGCTTTTTTCCACTTTCACCATTCCCTACCAACCGTGAACCTTGGTATAAAGCACATCCACCATGCATAGTGTACCATGGTTTGGTGCTCTTCTTCCATCAACTTTGCACTTTGCTTCTTGGTGCGGTGCACTTTGAACATGCACAGTGCACACTACGATAGTGGATTTTGACTATACATAGTGCAACATCACGTGGTGCACTTCCACCATGCACTATGCACTATGCAGCATGGAATGATGCACTTCCACTGTACATGTTGAACCATGGTATGATGCGATTAAACCATGCACCAGGCATATTTCACCTTGGTACGGTGCACTTCCACTACGCACCATGCACGTTGCATCTTGGTATAGTGCACTTCGCATATACATAGTGTACCTTGCTATTTTCCACCTTCACTATTCACTATCAACCGTGAACCTTGGTATACAGCACATCCACCATGCATAGTGTAGCATGGTTTGGTGCACGTCTTCCATCAACTTTGCAATTTGTGTCTTGGTGCGGTGCACTTTGAACATGCACAGTGCACACTAGAATAGTGGACTTTGACTATACACAATGCAACATCATGTGGTGCACTTCTACCATGCACTATGGAATATGAAGCTTTTAATGATGCACTTCCACGATGCACGGTGAACCTTGGTATGGTGCGATTACACCATGCACCAGGCATATTTCACTATCATATGATGCACTTCGACTACGCACTATGCACCTTGCATCTCGGTACAATGCACTTCACATATACATAGTGTACCTTGCTATTTTCCACCTTCACCATTCACTATCAACCGTGAACCTTGGTATACAGCACATCCACCATGCATAGTGTAGCATGGTTTGATACACTTCTTCCATCAACTTTGCACTTTGCGTCTTGGTGCGGTACACTTTGAACATGCACAGTGGCACATAGAATAGTGGACTTTGACTATACACAATGCAGCATTATGTGGTGCACTTCTACCATGCACTATGCAATATGAAGCTTTTAATGATGCACTTCCATGATACACGGTGAACCTTGGTATTGTGCGATTACACCATGCACCAGGCACATTTCACCATCGTACGATATACTTCCACTACGCACCATGCACCAGGCACATTTCACCGTCGTACGATGCACTTCCACTATGCACCATGCATATATCACCTTTATACGATGCACTTCCACTACGCACCATGCACGTTGCATCTTGGTACAGTGCACTTCGCATATACATAGTGTACCTTGCTATTTTCCACCTTCACCATTCACTATCAACCGTGAACCTTGGTATATAGCATATCCACCATGCATAGTGTAGCATGGGTTGGTGCACTTCTTCCATCAACTTTGCACTTTGCGTCTTGGTGCGGTGCTCTTTTAACATGCACAGTACACACTACAATAGTGGATTTTGACTATGCACAGTGCAACATCATGTGGTGCACTTCCACGATGCACTATGCATTATGCGGCTTGGAATGATGTACTTCCACCGTACATGGTGAACAATGGTATGGTGCGATTAAACCATGCACCGTGCATATATCACCTTTGTACGATGCACTTCCACTACGCACCATGCACGTTGCATCTTGGTACAGTGCACTTCGCATATACATAGTGTACCTTGCTATTTTCCACCTTCACCATTCACTATCAACCTTGAACCTTGGTATATAGCACATCCATCATGCATAGTGTATCATGGTTTGGTGCACTTTTTCCATCAACTTTGCACTTTGCGTCTTACTGCGGTGCAGTTTTAACATGCACAGTGCACACTAGAATAGTGGACTTTGACTATACACAGTGCAACATCATGTGGTGCACTTCCACCATGCACTATGCAATATGAAGCTTTTAATGATGCACTTCCATAATGCAAGGTGATCCTTGGTATGGTGCGATTACACCATGATGCGTCACATTTCACCATGGTACGATGTACTTTCATTACGCACAATGAACCTTGCATCTTGGTACAGTGCACTTCGCATATACAGAGTGCACCTTGCTATTTTCCACTTACACCATTCCCTACCAACCGTGAACCTTGGTATAAAGCACATCCACCATGCATAGTGTACCATGGTTTGGTGCTCTTCTTCCATCAACTTTGCACTTTGCTTCTTGGTGCGGTGCACTTTGAACATGCACAGTGCACACCAGGATAGTGGATCTTGACTATACACAGTGCAACATCGTGTGGTGCACTTCCACCATTCACTATGCACTATGCAGCATGGAATGATGCACTTCCACTGTACATGTTGAACCATGGTATGGTGCGATTAAACCATGCACCAGGCATATTTCACCTTGGTACGGTGCACTTCCACTACGCACCATGCACCTTGCATCTTGGTACAGTGTAGTTCGCATCTACATAGTGTACCTTGCTATTTTCCACCTTCACCATTCAATATAAACCGTGAACCTTGGTATAGAGCACATCCACCATGCATAGTGTAGCATGGTTTGGTGCACTTCTTCCATCAACTTTGCACTTTGCGTCTTAGTGCGGTGCACTTTTAACATGCACAGTGCACACTAGAATAGTGGACTTTGACTATACACAGTGCAACATCATGTGGTGCACTTCTACCATGCACTATGCAATATGATGCTTTTAATGATGCACTTCCATGACGCACGGTGAACCTTGGTATGGTGCGATTACACCATGCACCAGGCACATTTCAATATCGTACGATGCACTTCGACTACGCACTATGCACCTTGCATCTCGGTACAATCCACTTCGCATATACATAGTGTACCTTGCTATTTTCCACCTTCACCATTCACTATGAACCGTGAACCTTGGTACATAGCACATCCACCATGCATAGTGTAGCATGGTTTGGTGCACTTCTTCCATCAACTTTGAACTTTGCGTCTTGGTGCGGTGCACTTTGAACATGCACAGTGCACACTAGAATAGTGGATTTTGATTTTACACAGTGGAACATCATGAGGTGCACTTCCACCATGCACTATGCAATATGAAGTTTTTAATGATGCACTTCCTCGATACACGGTGAACCTTGGTATGGTGCGATTACACCATGCACCAGGCACATTTCACCGCCATACGATGCACTTCCACTACGCACCATGCACGTTGAATCTTGGTACAGTGCACTTCGCATATACAAAGTGTACCTTGCTATTTTCCACCTTCACCATTCACTATCAACCTTGAACCTTGGTATATAGCACATCCATCATGCATAGTGTATCATGGTTTGGTGCACGTCTTCCATCAACTTTGCAATTTGTGTCTTGGTGCGGTGCACTTTGAACATGCACAGTGCACACTAGAATAGTGGACTTTGACTATACACAATGCAACATCATGTGGTGCACTTCTACCATGCACTATGGAATATGAAGCTTTTAATGATGCACTTCCACGATGCACGGTGAACCTTGGTATGGTGCGATTACACCATGCACCGGGCATATTTCACTATCATATGATGCACTTCGACTACGCACTATGCACCTTGCATCTCGGTACAATGCACTTCACATATACATAGTGTACCTTGCTATTTTCCACCTTCACCATTCACTATCAACCGTGAACCTTGGTATACAGCACATCCACCATGCATAGTGTAGCATGGTTTGATACACTTCTTCCATCAACTTTGCACTTTGCGTCTTGGTGCGGTACACTTTGAACATGCACAGTGCACATAGAATAGTGGACTTTGACTATACACAATGCAGCATTATGTGGTGCACTTCTACCATGCACTATGCAATATGAAGCTTTTAATGATGCACTTCCATGATACACGGTGAACCTTGGTATTGTGCGATTACACCATGCACCAGGCACATTTCACCATCGTACGATATACTTCCACTACGCACCATGCACCGTGGCACATTTCACCGTCGTACGATGCACTTCCACTATGCACCATGCATATATCACCTTTATACGATGCACTTCCACTACGCACCATGCACGTTGCATCTTGGTACAGTGCACTTCGCATATACATAGTGTACCTTGCTATTTTCCACCTTCACCATTCACTATCAACCGTGCATCTTTGTATAGAGCACATCCACCATGCATAGTGTTGCATGGTTTGGTGCACTTCTTCCATCAACTTTGCACTTTGAATCTTGGTGTGGTGCACTTTGAACATGCAAAGTGCACACTAGAATAGTGGATTTTGACTATACACAGTGCAACATCATGTGGTGCACTTCTACCATGCATAATGCAATACGAAGCTTTTAATGATGCACTTCCACGATGCACAGTGAATCTTGGTATGTTGCGATTACACCATGCACTAGGCACATTCACCATCGTACGATGCACTTCGACTACGCACCATGCACCTTGCATCTCGGTACAATGCACTTCGCATATACATAGTGTACCTTGTTATTTTCCACCTTCACAGTTCACTATCAACCGTGAACCTTGGTATAGAGCACATCCACCATGCATTGTGTACCATGGGTTGTTGCACTTCTTCCATCAACTTTGCACTTTGCGTCTTGGTGCGGTGCTCTTTCAACATGCACAGTACACACTACAATAGTGGATTTTGACTCTGCATAGTGCAACATCATGTGGTGCACTTCCACCATGCAATATGCACTATGCAGATTGGAATGATGCACTTCAACGGTACATGTTGAACCATGGAATGGTGCGATTAAACCATGCACCAGGCATATTTCACCTTGGTACGATGCACTTCCACTACGCACCATGCACCTCGCATCTTGGTACAGTGCAGTTCGCATATACATAGTGTACCTTGCTATTTTCCACTTTCTCCATTCACTATCATCCGTGAAACTTGGTATAGGGCACATCAACCATGCACAGTGTACCATGGTTTGGTGCACTTCTTCCATCAACTTTGCACTTTGCGTCTTTGTGCGGTGCACTTTGAACATGCACAGTGCACACTAGAATAGTGGATTTTGACTATACACAGTGCAACATCATGTGGTGCAATTCCACTATGCACTATGCACTATGGAAATTGGAATGATGCACTTCCACTGTACATTGTGAACCATGGTATAGTGCGATTAAACTATGCACCAGGCATATTTCATCTTGGTACGATGTACTTCCACTACGCACCATGCACCTTGCATCTTGGTACAGTGCACTCGCATATACATAGTGTACCTTGCTATTTTCAACCTTTACCATTGACTATCAACCGTGAACTTTGGTATAGAGCACTTCTACCATGCATAGTGTAGCATGGTTTGGTGCTCTTCTTTCATCAACTTTGCACTTTGCGTCTTGGTGCGGTGCACTTTTAACATGCACAGTGCACACTAGAATATTGGACTTTCACTATACACAGTGCAACATCATGTGGTGCACTTCTACCATGCACTATACAATATGAACCTTTTAATGATGCACTTCCACGATGCACGGTGAACCTTGGGATGGTGTGATTACACCATGCATAATGCACATTTCACCATCATACGATGCACTTCCACTACGCACCATGCACCTTGCATATCGGTACAGTGCACTTCGTATATACATAGTGTACCTTTCTATTTTCCACCTTCACCATTCACTATCAACCGTGAACCTTGGTATAGAGCACATCCACCATGCATAGTGTAGCATGGTTTGCTGCACTTCTTCCATCAACTTTGCACTTTGCATCTTTGTGCGGTGCACTTTGAACATGTATACTGCACACTGGAATATTGGATTTTGACTATACACAGTGCAACATCATATGGTGCACTTCAACCATTCACTATGCACTATGCAGCTTGGAATGATGCACTTCTAATGTACATGGTGAACCATGGTATGGTGGGATTACACCATGCACCAGGCATATTTCACCTTGGTATGATGCACTTCCACTACGC
Source organism: Linum usitatissimum (assembly GCA_030674075.2). Classification (NCBI taxonomy): domain Eukaryota; kingdom Viridiplantae; phylum Streptophyta; class Magnoliopsida; order Malpighiales; family Linaceae; genus Linum; species Linum usitatissimum. The sequence goes on along the minus strand of JAUJYP020000158.1, from coordinate 697,927 downwards.
ACAATGCACCTTGCCGCTTGGTACAGTGCACTTCGCATATACATAGTGTACCTTGCTATTTTCTTCCTTCACCATTCATTATCAACCGTGAACCTTGGTATAGAGGACATAAACCATGCATTGTGTAGTATGGTTTGCTGCACTTCTTCCATCAACTTTGCACTTTGCATCTTTGTGCGGTGCACTTTGAACATGTATAGTGCACACTGGAATATTGGATTTTGACTATACACAGTGCAACATCATATGGTGCACTTCAACCATTCCCTATGCGCTATGCAGTTTGGAATGATGCACTTCTAATGTACATGGTGAACCATGGTATGGTGGGATTAAACCATGCACCAGGCATATTTCACCTTGGTACGATGCACTTCCACTACGCACAAAGCACCTTGCCTCTTGGTACAGTGCACTTCGCATATACATAGTGTACCTTGCTATTTTCTACCTTCACCATTCATTATCAACCGTGAACCTTGGTATAGAGGACATAAACCATGCATTGTGTAGTATGGTTTAGTGCACTTCTTCCATCAACTTTGCACCTTACGTCTTGCTGCGGTGCCCTTTTAACATGCACAATGCACACTAGAATAGTGGACTTTGACTATTCACAGTGCAACATCATGTGGTGCACTTCTACCATGCACTATGCAATATGAAGCTTTTAATGATGCACTTCCACGATGCACGGTGAACCTTAATATGGTGCAATTGCACCATGCACCCGACACATTTCATCGTCGTATGATGTACTACCACTATGCACCATGCACCTTGCATCTTGGTACAGTGCAAATCGCATATACAAATTGTACCTTGCTATATTCCACTTTCACAATTCACTATCAACTGTTAACCTTGGTATATAGCACATCGACCATGCATTGTGTACCATGGTTTCGTGCACTTCTTCCATCAACTTTGCACTTTGCGTTTTGGTGCGGTGCTCTTTCAACATGCATAGTACACACTACAATAGTGGATTTTGACTATGCACAGTGCAACATCATATGTTGCACTTCCAACATGCACTATGCACTATGTAGCTTTGAATGATGCACTTCCACTGTACATGGTGAACCATGGTAAGGTGCGGTTAAGCCATTCCCCGGGCATATTTCACCTTCGTACGATGCAGTTCCACTACGCATCATGCACCTTGCATATTGGTACAGTGCACTTCGCATATACATAGTGTACCTTGCTATTTTCCACCTTCACCATTCACTATCAACCGTGAACCATGGTATATAGCACATCCACCATGCATAGTGTAGCATGGTTTGGTGCACTTCTTCCCATCAACTTTGCACTTTGCATCTTGGTGCGGTGCACTTTGAACATGCACAGTGCACACTAGAATAGTGGATTTTGACTATACACCGTGCAAAATCATGTGGTGCACTTCCACCATGCACTATGCACTATGCAGCTTGGAGTGATGCACTTCCACTGTACATAGTCAAAGATGGTATGGTGGGATTAAACCATGCACCCTACATATTTCACCTTGGTACGATGCACTTCCACTACGCACCATGCACATTGCCTCTTGGTACAGTGCACTTCGCATATACATAGTGTACCTTGCTATTTTCTACCTTCACCATTCATTATCAACCGTGAACCTTGGTATAGAGGACATAAACCATGCATAGTGTAGCATGGTTTGGTGCACTTCTTCCATCAACTTTGCACCTTGCGTCTTGGTGCGGTGCCCATTTAACATGCACAATGCACACTAGAATAGTGGACTTTGACTATTCACAGTGCAACATCATGTGGTGCACTTCTACCATGCACTATGCAATATGAAGCTTTTAATGATGCACTTCCACGATGCACGGTGAACCTTAATTTGGTGCAATTACACCATGCACCCGACACATTTCACCGTTGTATGATGTACTACCACTACGCACCATGCACCTTGCATCTCGGCACAGTGCACTTCGCATATACATAGTGTACCTTGCTATATTCCACCTTCATAATTCACTATCAACCGTTAACCTCGTTATAGAGCACATCGACCATGCATTGTGTACCATGGTTTCGTGCACTTCTTCCATCAACTTTGCACTTTGCGTTTTGGTGCGGTGCTCTTTCAACATGCACAGTACACACTACAATAGTGGACTTTGACTATGCACAGTGCAACATCATGCGGTGCACTTCCACCATGCACTATGCACTATGCAGCTTTCAATGATACACTTCCACTGTACATGGTGAACCATGGTAAGGTGCGGTTAAGCAATGCCCTAGGCATATTTCACCTTGGTACGATGCACTTCCACTACGCATCATGCACCTTGCATCTTGGTACAGTGCACTTCGCATATACATATTGTACCTTGCTATTTTCCACCTTCACCATTCACTATCAATCGTGAACCTTGGTATAGAGCACATCCACCATGCATAGTGTAGCATGGTTTGGTGCACTTTTTCCAATAAACTTTGCACTTTGCATGCTGGTGCGGTGCACTTTGAACATGCACAGTGCTCATTAGAATAGTGGATTTTTACTATAGACCGTGCAACATCTTTTGGTGCACTTCCACCATGCACTATGCACTATGCAGCTTTGAATGATGCACTTCTACTGTACATGGTCAAAGATGGAATGGTGCGATTAAACCATGCACCCTACATATTTCACCTTGGTACGATGCAGTTCCACTACGCACCATGCACCTTGCATCTTGGTAAAGCGCACTTCACATATACATAGTGTACCTTGCTATTTTCCACCTTCACCATTGACTATCAACCGTGAACCTTGGTGTAGAGCACATCCACCATGCATAGTGTAGCATGGTTTGGTGCACTTCTACCATCAACTTTGAACTTTGCGTCTTGGTGCGGTGCACTTTTCACATGCACAGTGCACACTAGAATAGTGGAATTTGACCATACACAGTGCAACATCATGTGGTGCACTTCTACCATGCACTATGCACTATGCAGCTTGGAATGATGCACTTCTACTGTACATAATGAACCATGGTATGGTGCGATTACACCATGCACCAGGCATATTTCACCTTGGTACGATGCACTTCAACTACGCACAATGCACCTTGCCTCTTGGTACAGTGCACTTCGCATATACATAGTGTACCTTGCTATTTTCTACCTTCACCATTCATTATCAACCGTGAACCTTGTTATAGAGGACATAAACCATGCATTGTGTAGTATGGTTTGCTGCACTTCTTCCATCAACTTTGCACTTTGCATCTTTGTGCGGTGCACTTTGAACATGTATAGTGCACACTGGAATATTGGATTTTGACTATACACAGTGCAACATCATATGGTGCACTTGAACCATTCACTATGCACTATGCAGCTTGGAATGATGCACTTCTAATGTACATGGTGAACCATGGTATGGTGGGATTAAACCATGCACCAGGCATATTTCACCTTGGTACGATGCACTTCCACTACGCACAAAGCACCTTGCCTCTTGGTACAGTGCACTTCGCATATACATAGTGTACCTTGCTATTTTCTACCTTCACCATTCATTATCAACCGTGAACCTTGGTATAGAGGACATAAACCATGCATTGTGTAGTATGGTTTGGTGCACTTCTTCCATCAACTTTGCACCTTACGTCTTGCTGCGGTGCCCTTTTAACATGCACAATGCACACTAGAATAGTGGACTTTGACTATTCGCAGTGCAACATAGTGTGGTGCACTTCTACCATGCACAATGCAATATGAAGCTTTTAATGATGCACTTCCACGATGCACGGTGAACCTTAATATGGTGCAATTGCACCATGCACCCGACACATTTCATCGTCGTATGATGTACTACCACTATGCACCATGCACCTTGCATCTTGGTACAGTGCACATCGCATATACAAATTGTACCTTGCTATATTCCACTTTCACAATTCACTATCAACTGTTAACCTTGGTATATAGCACATCGACCATGCATTGTGTACCATGGTTTCGTGCACTTCTTCCATCAACTTTGCACTTTGCGTTTTGGTGCGGTGCTCTTCCAACATGCATAGTACACACTACAATAGTGGATTTTGACTATGCACAGTGCAACATCATATGTTGCACTTCCAACATGCACTATGCACTATGTAGCTTTGAATGATGCACTTCCACTGTACATGGTGAACCATGGTAAGGTGCGGTTAAGCCATTCCCCGGCATATTTCACCTTCGTACGATGCGCTTCCACTACGCATCATGCACCTTGCATATTGGTACAGTGCACTTCGCATATACATAGTGTACCTTGCTATTTTCCACCTTCACCATTCACTATCAACCGTGAACCTTGGTATATAGCACATCCACCATGCATAGTGTAGCATGGTTTGGTGCACTTCTTCCCATTAACTTTGCACTTTGCATCTTGGTGCGGTGCACTTTTAACATGCACAGTGCACACTAGAATAGTGGATTTTGACTATACACCGTGCAAAATCATGTGGTGCACTTCCACCATGCACTATGCACTATGCAGCTTGGAATGATGCACTTCCACTGTACATAGTCAACGATGGTATGGTCGGATTAAACCATGCACCCTACATATTTCACCTTGGTACGATGCACTTCCACTACGCACCATGCACCTTGCCTCTTGGTACAGTGCACTTCGCATATACATAGTGTACCTTGCTGTTTTCCACCTTCACCATTCACTATCAACCGTGAACCATGGTATATAGCACATCCACCATGCATAGTGTAGCATGGTTTGGTGCACTTCTTCCCATCAACTTTGCACTTTGCATCTTGGTGCGGTGCACTTTGAACATGCACAGTGCACACTAGAATAGTGGATTTTGACTATACACCGTGCAAAATCATGTGGTGCACTTCCACCATGCACTATGCACTATGCAGCTTGGAGTGATGCACTTCCACTGTACATAGTCAAAGATGGTATGGTGGGATTAAACCATGCACCCTACATATTTCACCTTGGTACGATGCACTTCCACTACGCACCATGCACCTTGCCTCTTGGTACAGTGCACTTCGCATATACATAGTGTACCTTGCTATTTTCTACCTTCACCATTCATTATCAACCGTGAACCTTGGTATAGAGGACATAAACCATGCATTGTGTACCATGGATTGGTGCACTTCTTCCATCAATTTTGCACTTTGCGTCTTGGTGCGGTGCTCTTTCAACATGCATAGTACACACTACAATAGTGGATTTTTACTATGCACAGTGCAACATCATGTGGTGCACTTCCGCCATGCACTATGCACTATGTAGCTTGGAATGATACACTTCCACTGTACATGGTGAACCATGGTATGGTAAGGTTAAACCATGCACCAGGCATATTTCACCTTGGTACGATGCACTTCCACCACTAATCATGCACCTTGCATCTTGGTACAGTGCACTTCGCATATACATAGTGTACCTTGCTATTTTCCACATTCAACATTCACTATCAACCGTGAAACTTGGTATAGAGCACATCCACCATGCATAGTGTAGCATGGTTTGGTGCACTTCTTCCATCAACTTTACACTTTGCATCTTTGTGCGGTGCACTTTGAACATGCTTAGTGCACACTAGAATAGTGGATTTTGACTATACACAGTGCAACATCATATGGTGCACTTCAACCAAGCACAATGCCCTATGCAGCTTGGAATGATGCAATTCTACTGTACATGGTGAACCATGGTATGGTGCGATTAAACCATGCACCAAGCATATTTCACCTTGGTACGATGCACTTCCACTACGCACAATGCACCTTGCCTCTTGGCACAGTGCACTTCGCATATAAATAGTGTACCTTGCTATTTTCCACCTTCACCATTCACTATCAACCGTGAACCTTGGTATAGAGCACATACACCATGCATAGTGTAGCAAGGTTTGGTGCACTTCTTCCATCAACTTTTCACTTTGCGTCTTGTGCGGTGCAATGTTAACATGCAAAATGCACACTAGAATAGTGGATTTTCACTATACACAGTGCAAAATCATGTGGTGCACTTCTACCATGCACTATGCAATATGATGCTTTTAATGATACACTTCCACAATGCACGGTGATCCTTGGTATGGTGCAATTACACCATGCACCCGACACATTTCACCGTGGTACGATGAACTTCCACTACGCACAATGCACCTTGCATCTTGGTCCATTGCACTTCGCATATACATAGTACACCTTGGTATTTTCAACTTTCACCATTCCCTATGAACCGTGAACCTTTGTATAGAGCACATCCACCATGCATAGTGTACCATGGTTTAGTGCACTTCTTCCATCAACTTTGCACTGTGCATCTTGGTGCGGTGCACTTTCAACATACACCATGCACTATAGAATAGTGCATTTTCACAATGCACAATGCAACATTGGGTGGTGCACTGGACCATCCACTATGCACTATGCAGCTTGGAATCATGCACTCCCACGATGCATGGTGAACCTTGGTATGGTGCGATTACACCATGCACTAGGCACATTTCACTGTGGGACTATGCACGTCCACTACGCACCATGCACCTTGAATCTCTGTACAGTGCCCTTCACATATACATAGTGCACCTTGCAATTTTCCACATTCACCATTCCCTACCAACCGTGAACCTTGGTATAGGTCACATCCACCATGCATAGTGTACCATGGTTTGATGCACTTCTTCCATCAACTTTGCAGTTTGGATCTTGTTGCGGTGCACTTTGAACATGCACAGTGCACATTAGAATAGTGGATTTTGACTATACACAGTGCAACATCATGTGGTGCACGTCCACCATGCACTATGCACTATACAGCTTGGAATGATGCACTTCCACAGTACATGGTGAACCATGGTATGGTGCGATTAAACCATGCCCCATGTATATTTCACATTGGTACGATGCACTTCTACTACGCACCATGCACCTTGCATCTTGGTACAGTGCACTTGGCATATACATAGTGTACCTTGCTATTTTCCACCTTCACCGTACACTATCAACCGTGAACCTTGGTATAGAGCACATCCATCATGCATAGTGTAGCATGGTTTGGTGCACTTCTTCCATCAACTTTGCATTTTCTGTCTTGGTACGGTGCACTTTTCACATGCAAAGTGCACACTAGAATAGTAGAATTTGACTATACACAGTGCAACACCATGTGCTGCAGTTCTACCATGCACTATGCAATATGAAGCTTTTAATGATGCACTTCCACGATGTACGTTGATCCTTGGAATGGTGCGATTACACCATGCACCCGACACCATTCACTGTGGTACGATGAACTTCCATTACGCACAATGCACCTTGCATCTTGGTCCATTGCACTTCGCATATACATAGTGCACCTTGCTATTTTCAACATCACCATTCCCTATCAACCGTGAACCATGGTATAGAGCACATCCACCATGCATAGTGTACCATTGTTTAATGCACTTCTTCCATCAACTTTGCACTTTGCATCTTGGTGTGGTGCACTTTTAACATACACCACGCACATTAGTATAGTGCTTTTTCACAATGCACAATGCAACATCGGGTGGTGCACTCCACCATCCACTATGGACTATGCAGCTTGGAATGATGCACTACCACGATACATGGTGAACCTTGGTATGGTGCAATTACATCATGCACTAGGCACATTTCACCGTGGGACGATGCACTTCCACTTCGCACAATGCACCTTGCATCTTGGTACAGTGCACTTCGCATATACATAGTGCACCTTGCTATTTTCCACTTTCACCATTCCCTACGAACCGTGAACCTCCGTATAGAGCACATCCACCATGCATAGTGTACCATGGTTTGATGCACTTCTTCCTTCAACTTTGCACATTGCATCTTGGTGCGGTGCACTTTGAACATGCATAGTGCACACCAGAATAGTGGATTTTGACTATACACGGTGCAACATCATGTGGTGCACGTCCACCATGCATTATGCACTATGTAGCTTGGAATGATGCACTTCCAGTGTACATGGTGAACCATAGTATGGTGCGATTAAACCATGTCCCAGACACATTTCACCTTGGTAAGGTGCACTTCCACTACGCACCATGCACCTTACATCTTGGTACAGTGCACTCCGCATATACATAGTGTACCTTGCTATTTTCCACCTTCACCATTCACTATTAACCGTGAACCTTTGTATAGAGCACATCCACCTGCATATTGTAGCATGGTTTGGTGCACTTCTTCCATCAACTTTGCACTTTGCATCTTGGTGCCGTTCACTCGTAACATGCACAGTGCAGACTAGAATAGTGGATTTTGACTATACACAGTGCAACATCATGTGGAGCACTTCTACCATGCACTATGCACTATGCAGCTTGGAATGATGCACTTCCACTATACATGGTGAACTATGGTATGGTGCGCTTAAACCATGCACCAGGCATATTTCACCTTGGTACGATGCACATCTTCTACGCACCATGCACCTTGCATTTTGGTACAGTGCACTTGGCATATACATAGTGTACCTTTTTATTTTCCACCTTCACCATTCACTATCAACCGTGAACCTTGGTATATAGCACATCCACCACGCATAGTGTAGCATGGTTTGGTGCACTTCTTCTATCAACTTTGCACTTTGCGACTTGGTGCGGTGCACTTTTAACATGCACAGTGCACATTAGAAAAGTGGATTTTGACTATACACAGTGCAACATCATGTGGTGCACTTCTACCATGAACTATGCAATATGAACCTTTTACTGATAAACTTCTATGATGCATGGTGAACCTTAGTATTGTGCGATTAAATCATGCACCCGACACATTTCACCTTGGTACGATGCACTACCACTACGCACCATGCACCATGCATCTTGGTACAGTGCACTTCGTATATACATAGTGCACCTTTTATTTTCCACCTTCACCATTCACTATCTACCGTTAACCTAGGTATAGAGCACATCTTGGTATTGAGCACATCCATCATGCATAGTGTACCATGGCTTGGTGCATTTCTTCCATCAACTTTTCACTTTTTATCTTTGTGCAGTGCACTTTCAACATGCACCGTGCACACTAGAATAGTGCATTTTCACTATGCACAGTGCAGCATCGTGTGGTGCACATCTACCATGCACTATGTAGCTTGGAATGATGCACTTCCACAATGCACGGTCAACCTTGGTATGGTGCAATTACACCATGCACCAGGTTTCACCTTGGTACGATGCACTTCCACTACGCACTATGGACCTTGCATGTTGGTACAGTGCACTTCGCAAATACATACTGCACCTTGCTATTTTCAACTTTCACCATTCACCATCAACCGTAAACATTCGTATAGAGCACAACAACCATGCATAGGGTACAATGATTTTGGGCGCTTCTTCCATCAACTTTTCCCTTTGCGTCTTGGTGCGGTGCACTTTCAACATGCATAGTGCACACTACAATAGTGGATTTCGACTATGCATAGTGCGACATCATGTGGTGCACTTCGACCATGCACTATGCACTATGCAATATGCAGCTTGGAATGATGCACTTCCACGATGCACGGTGAACCTTGGTATGCTGCGATTACACCTTGCACCAGTCACATTTCACCTTGGTACGATGTACTTCCACTACGCACCATGCACCTTGCATCTTGGTACAGTGCACTACGCATATACATAGTGCACCTTGCAATTTTCCACTTTCACCATTCAATATGAAACGTGAACTTTGGTATAAAGCACATCCACTATGCATAGTGTATCATGGTTTGGTGCACTTCATCCATCAACTTTGCACTTTGCGTCTTGGTGCGGTGCACTATCAACATACACATTGCACACTATAATAGTGGATTTTTACTATACACGGTATAACGTCATGTGGTGCACTTCCACCATGCACTATGCAATGTGAAGCTTGGAATAATGCAATTCCATGATGCACGGTGAACCTGGGTATGGTTAGATTACCCCCATGCACCAGGCACATTTCACCTTGGTACGATGCACTTCCAATACGCACCATGCACCTTGCATCTTGGTATAGTGCACTTCGCATATACATACTGCACCTTGCTATTTTCCACTTTCACCATTCAATATCAACCATGAACCTTTGCATAGAGCACATCAGCCATGCATAGTGTACCATGGTTTGGTGCACTTCTTCTATCAACTTTGCACTTTGCGTCTTGGTGCGGTTCACTTTCAACATGCAAAGTGCACACTAGAATAGTGGATTTTGACTATACACAGTGCAACATCATGTGATGCACTTCCATCATACACTATGCTTTATGCAGCTTGGAATGATGCACTTCCATGATGCATGGTGAACCTTGGTATGGTGCAATTACCCCATGCACCAGTCACATTTCACCTTGGTACGATGCACTTTCACTGTGCACCATGTACCTTGCATGGTTGTACAGTGCATTTCGCACATACATACTGCACCTTGCTATATTTGACTTTCACCATTCACTATCAAATATGAACCTTGGTATATAGCACATGCACCATGCATAGTGTACCATGGTTTGGTGGGCTTCTTCCATCAACTTTGCACTTTGCGTCTTGGTGCGGTGTACTTTTAAAATGCACAGTGCACACTACAATAGTAAATTTTGACTATGCACAGTGCGATATCATGTGGTGCACTTCCACCATGAACTATGCAATATGCAGCTTGGAATGATGCACTTCCATGATGCATGGTGTAATCGCACTGTTTTTATGTGTCTGTTGGCTTTACCTTTTTTTAAAATTATGTATGTGCATAGTTCAAGTTTTCGTCCGATTCACCAAGGAATCTTTTGGTTGCTTTTGGCAGATTGCTTACTACTAAGGTGAATCGGATGTCAACCTTTGGAGGAACCTTTTGTTACTATTGGAAAAATTTCAACTTTAGTTTTTTTCTTGTTCTTTGCCATAACGCCCATTTGGGGACGAGTTGGAAAAGAAATTCCTAATTCTTACATGGTTGAGACTAGTCATACCTGTTTGGTTAAAAATTATTACACCAATCATAAACTTCTCACCAGTTCTATGCAAAAAGAATTCTTAATCCCTCATCCTTCCCTTCATGAATGATAACCATGACCACAGAAATGTTCACACCTCGCACAAGTATAGTGGGTGTACTCTCTCGCAACGTGAGGTACAATTTTAATAATGAGTCTTACATGTCCATCTTGATGTTTAATCCTTTAATAAGATCCATATATTTTTAAATCCTAATCGTCCTATATTATATTCTTCTAAGTCATAGTTCATGCCAGGTTTGGCCAAATTGATGTCTAATTAAACTATCTTCTATTCTTCCACAGTCCATAATGATGTGAACTCCCTGCAGCATTTTAATCAAGGTATGAAGTCGCATCTGGGAGATCAAGATCATCCTTCTAAATCGCAGCTAAATGAAGGGCAGAAGGCTATAAAACAAGTCTACGGGAGTTTAAAACTTGAATTGGTTGAAGGAAAAGGGGGTATAAGAAAGAAGGAATATAAAAGATTGGATGTTATTTTTGTTTGTCCCTCTTTAAGGGGGGCGTTCTTTTTCTTTTCTAAAAATCTATTTTTTTAATTGGTTCTTGGCCCAGCTTTCAAAAGTTGGACTTTCCCCGGTCCTAGCTTTATCTTTCGCTAGGGGCTTAGGATGGGAACGGGGTCTCATTTTGGCAGGAATTGTTTCTCTCCTTGGTCCGGAGAATGCGGTTTTTGTAATAGCATAATGCTTTGTTCGGGGCTGGTGGCCCATCAAGCTCAAACCCGGCCCTCGGTTGTACATTGATCTAAATCTTTCGGAGGCTTACATTGATCTCAATCAGATAAATCTCATGAACCTGAAGAAACGAGGATGGAAGAAGTAGAGCGACATCATCAAATAGAAGATCTGACTTTTCATCGATTAGAGGCCTCATCCTGGTTCAACAAAAAAAGAAGCTTAGGGAGAAGGCAAAAGCACTCGTTTGGCTAAAAGGACAAATCGCCAATCGCATGGGGAACTGGATCATGAGTGCCCTGAATTTTGGCAAAAGCACAAGAGGAGAGACTTATTCGGGATTCCTTTCTAACAACGCATCAAAGGGAGTACAAGCACCGCAAACTCCAAGAAAAGTTGGATGCTTTTTTAAGGAAAATGCTTGCGATTCTCGCACCTATACAAGTTTGTGCAAGATTCGCACGAAATTTTCAGGCAACCTTAAAATTTGAATGTCTGAGCATGATTTTCCTTACTTTGACATCCTGATCATGTATGGCTATGGGAGGGACTCTTTTCATTAGGTATTGAACATTTTACGTGCTCTTACTGATTGATCCCGTATCAGCGAGAATATTTTTTATAAGTAGTATTCCATTTTCTGTCCTTTTTCAGTATGCTGCTCTTCGAACTTGAAGAGAGTGAGTATAGATAGACTATTATCATGAATATCCTTCGCCCCTTATATTCTCATCTTCCTATTTATAAGCCACGGCTTATTTCGACGTTTTTTATTTCCCATAGAATCTTTGGGGCTTTCCTAACCACTATAGTTTTGTTTTTTTATCTTCTTTGTCTTCAAATAGGATTTATTTGTTTCACCTATGAGAATTTCTACCAATTATTCTTTTATTCATCAAAGCTCATCCTAATATCCGTCGAGATTACTGCCTTAGCCTTGTCCTATCATCTGTATCATGGGGTTCGTCATTTATTGACGGATTTTTCCGGATTTTTCTTTCTTAAAATTAGGCGAAAAAGAAGCAACACTATGGATACCATGTCCGATCACCATCGATAAAGAAGAGTCTTTCTAAATCACTTCGGGCCAGCGGGGCCTTCAAGCATCTGAAATACGTTGGGGTTGTAAATGACATAACGCTCTGCGGCGTACTGGAGTTATAACATATGAATTTATTTTACATTCCACATTCCTAAAATGGATCCTATCAAATATTTCACATTTTCTATGATCAACTCTATTTTAGGTATTCGGGGAATCCTCCTTAATAGACGAAATATTCCTATTATGTCAATGCCAATTGAATCAATGCTATTAGCTGTGAATTTGAAGTTTTTGGTATTTTCAGTTTCTTTGGATGATATGATGGGTCAATCATTTGCTTCATTGGTTCCAACGGTAGCAGCTGCGGAATCTACTATTGGGTTAGCCATTTTCGTTATTATCCGAGTCCGAGGGACTATTGCTGTAGAATTTAGTACTAGCATTCAAGGTTAAACATGACTCCTAGAGAATTACCAAAATACGAAGTTCTCTTCTCCTTTCGTTCTCTTCTTTCTTCTTTATTTAAAAAGTCGGCAGGGTCAGGGCCTTTCTCGGCGGGCGAGCCGACTCGTAAGTCCTTTCCTAAACCACTTCTCGGTCGATTCTTTGAAAGATAGAGAGAAGCTTTCTAAATGAGATGGAGTTCCATGAATATGCGAGCTAGAAAGATGTTATTTGCTGCTATTCTATCTATTTGTGCATTAAATTCAAAGCAGATCTCAATCTATAATGAAGAAATTATAGTAGCTCACTGTTTTATAGGCTTTATCAAATTCAGTCGGCAGAGTTTAGGTAATACTTTCAAAGTTACTCTTGACGGGAGAATCCAGGCTATTGAGGAAGAATCGCAGCAATTCCTTAATCCTAACGAAGTAGTTCCTCCGAGATCCAATGAACAACAACAATTACTTAGGATCAGCTTGCGAATTTGTGGCACCATAGTAGAATCATTATGAATGGCACGCTATGCGCCTAAGTGCGAAAAGACAGTGCAAGCTTTGTTATGCCGAAACCTAAATGTTAAGTTAGCAACACCTCTAAATGCCATTTCTTCCCGTCGCATCCGTCTTTAGGATGATCTAGGCACAAAGTTTCGCATATTAGTTAGGAGGAGATTTTTGCCTTTGTCTACCATGAAAGCAGAAAAAATAGAACTCATTCAAAAGAGCTCGGTGGTCTTAAGAATGGTTCGGGGGGAGGGGCCTTCTCTTAAGAATAAATAAAGAAGACTAATAGAAGAAAACAAAACAGTCAGTCCAATATTTGCTTGCACGGGTTGTTATTTCAAGTGGGATCGGTCCGGATTTGACCGATGTCAACATTCTCGCCAACGCCTATTGCATTCTTATGGAAAATGGACCTGGTAATGAAGTTATGACAGCAGCCCTGAAAATCCCGTTCCTAAATATTTATATAAAAGACTACTTTTGTACATAAAGTGCTTATGTGGTTTGCTTTTACTGTACCGCCTAATGATGATGTCCACTCCTGGCTCGATGCACTTAATGAAAGGGAACTCTGACGATTAAGAAAGAATTTCCTTCGTCTTTGCCAAGCAACATCCTTTAAATGAGAGGGTCGGGCCGCGTGAATAACCTTTCGCCGACCGAAGTGGAAGAAACCATTGGGCCATTCTCCGGCTATCGATTTTGATATGGAACTGCCTTGGTTACGTCTATTGAAAAGGAGATTAAGCTTTGTTATGTTTTGTACAGGCGCTCTTTGTTAACCCGTCGAGTGCGTAGCTCTATGCTTGTGTAGGAGGTCCCCAAGCAGGGAGCTCTTGGGCTTTTTCCGCTCGACCGCACTTACATGACTTTGAACCTGGAAGGTTTTTTAATAGAATGCATGGGTTGTCCGGTTGGATTGGGTTTGTGATCTGTGACTTCCCTTTCTCTTATTGTTGTCGAGTGCCTGCAGCTTAACTCCACATAGGCTATCCCTCTTGGCTTACACGTCTTGTGGCAAACGTCACTAAAAATTGTGTATATAAATAAACAAAAAGAGTCACACTCTTTAAGCCCTAAGAAATAGGCTTAATCGGTTCGAATCCGAATAAGGGCTCTTTCTTTTTCTTTCTTCAGAAAAGTAGAGTCACTTACCCATATGAGATGTTGCTAGGCAGGCGGTTCCCTCTTACTTGGAGGCCCCTTTCCCTCCATGAAGTAGCGCGGCTCGTTGAAGCATACCTAGGCAAAAGGAAAAGAGGTAGTTCGCGCTCGATACCGGGGGTCCATGTTGACAATGTAAGGCATCTCACTATTCCACAGTAGATGGTGTTTAGAACCAGCTACGAAGAATACGAATTTCCATCACACAAGATGAATCGAACCTTTTTCAGCATTTTTTCTCTCTTTTGAAACGAGTGATTATCAGTATCACCGTACTTTTGGTTACTCGTATCCTTTTTTACTCTATCTAATAGGTTTCTTTTGAAGCCGCTTTCTTTGCTCCATTTCTTACCGACTTGCTCGATTTATTTTTTCTGCCATGGATTTAATTTAGGTGGGATAAGCTTCCGCCGGAGACGATCGAAGTGGTGCTAGTTCTTCGAAGCAACCTTCTTTTGATCTCAATGTACCCGCAACCAAACAAGCAGTGTATGAGCAAACGCTGGAGCAAATAAAAACCAAACGCACACTTTAGCCGACCTGCGTCACCCTCTCATTAAGAAGGAAGCACGGAAATTACACATTGCACCTTACATAGTTCACACGATGCACTTCCATTATGCACCATACACCTTCGACCTTCGTAATATGCACTTCCACTATACATAGTGTACCTTGGTATTTGGACTATGAATTGTGTACCTTGGAATAGTGTGCTTACACTATGCACAATGCACAATGGTAAGGTGCACTTCTACCATGCACCGTGCACTTGGTATAATGCACTTCCACCATGTACCATTCACCGTGCACATTCGTATAGTGCATTTTCAGTATGCACAATGCAATGTTGGATAATGCACTTCCACCATGCACCATGTACTATGCACCATGCAGCTTGGAATCGTGCACTTCAACTATGCACGTTGCACCTTGGTATGGTGCGATTACACCATGCACCTGACACATTTCACCTTGGTATGATTCACTTCCACTATGCACCATGCACTTTGCATCTTGGTATAGTGCACTTCCAATATACATAGTGCACCTTGCTATTTTTCACTTTCACCATTCACTATGAACCGTGAACCTTGGTATAGTGCACATGCACGCACTATGCACATTGCACCATGGTATGGTGAACTTGTACCATCAACTTTGCACTTTGCATATTGGTACAGTGCACGTTCAACATGCACCGTGCATACTAGAATAGTTCATTTTCACTATACATAGTGCAACATTTTATGGTGCACTTTCACCATGCACTATGTACTGTGCAGCTTGGGATGATGCAGTTGCACTATGCACAGTGCACCTTGGTATGCTGCAATTACACCATGCACCTTACATAGTTCACCTTTGTACGATGCATTTCCACTATGCACCATGCACCTTGTACCTTGGTACAATGCACTTCCACTATACATAGTGCACCTTGCTATTTTGCACTTTCACCATTCACTATAAATCATGAATCTTGGTAAAGTGCACATCCACTATGCACAGTGTACCTTGGTATGGTGCACTTCTACCATCTACCTATGCACTTTGCCTCTTGGTTCAGTGCACTTTCACCATGCACCATGCACATTAGCATAGTGCATTCTCATTATGCATTGTGCGATGTCGTGTGGTGCACTTCCACCATGAACTATGCACTATGCACTATGCACCTTACATAGTTCACCATGGTATGATGCACTTCCCTTGTACACCATACACTGTGGACCTTAGTATTGTGGACTTGTACTATGCATAGTGTACTTTGGTATATTGCACTTTCACCATGCACTATGCACCGTGCACCTTGGTATAGCGCGCCACTATACAACGTGCACCATGGTAAGTTTCACTTTCACCATTCAATGTAAACCGTGCAACTTGGTAAAGTGCATATCTAGTATGCACAGTGCACCTTGGTATGGTGCATTTCTATCATCTACTTTGCACTTTGCGTTTTGGTACGGTGCACTTTCACTATGCATCGTGCACATTAGTATAGTGCACTTTCACTATGCACTGTGCGATGGCATACGGTGCACTTCCACCATGCACTATGCACTATGCAGCTTGGAATGATGCAGTCCACTATGCACGGAGAACCTTGGTATTGTATGCTCCTTACATAGTTCACCTTAGTACGATTGCACTTCCCTTGTACACCATACATCGTGGACCTTGGTACTATGGACTTGTACTATACATAGTATACTTTGGTATGTTGCAGTTTCACCATGCATAGTGCACCTTGGTATAGTGCACCACTATACAACGTGCACCATGGTAAGGTGCACTTCTACCATGCACCGTGCACTTGGTACAATGCACTTCCACCATGCGCCATTCACCATGCACATTAGTATAGTGCATTTTCACTATGCACAGTGCAACGTTGTATATTACACTTCCACCAAGCACTATGCACTATGCACCATGCAGCTTCGAATCATGCACTTTCACTATGCACAGTGCACCTTGGTATGGTGCGATGACACCATGCACTTGGCACGTTTCAACTTGGTACGATGCACTTCCACTACGCACCATGCACCTTACACCTTGGTACAGTGCACTTCCAATATACATAGTGCACCTTGCTATTTTCCACTTTCACCATTCACTATGACCGTGAACCTTGGTATACTGCACATCCACTATGCCCGGTGCATAATGGTTTAGTGCACTTCTACCATCAACTTTGCACTTTTCATGTTGGTAAGATGCACTTTCAACATGGACCGTGCACACTAGAATAGTGAATTTTCACGATATACAATGCAACATCGTATGGTTCACTTTCACCATGCATTATGCACTATGCAGCTTGGAATGATGCCCTTCCACTATGAACGGTGCACCTTGGTATGGTGCAATTACACCATGTACCTTGCATAGTTCACCTTTGTACCATGCACTTCCCCTGTACACCATACACCTTGGACCTTGGTACTGTGCACTTCCAATATACATAGTGTACCTTGGTATTTGGACTATGAATCGTGCACCTTGGATAGTGCGCTTCCACTATGCAGAATGCACCATGGTAAGGTGCATGTCGACCATGCATCGTGCACTTGGTATAATGCTCAGTATGCACAATGGGTAATGAGAAGATTCAAGAGGCCCGTAATGATCAACATCACAAAATCAATGAGCCAACTTGATATTTTGGCATTATAACCACAAAGAAAAGTTTTGACCTGCTCCTACATATTTTATACCCTCGCCGAGAAGGAAACTAGTAAAACCAACTCCATTAGTAATTCCATCAATTATACGTTTATCAAAAAAATCTGTTAATTTAGCAAATCCCCTTACACTTTCACTGAATGATTTTGCATAAAAGGTATCTATGTAACCACGATTATCGGACCAATCATATATGACATGGAGTATTCTGTCCCTTAAGAATCTCTTAAGGCCTTTTTTAGCAAATGAATTAAAAAAGTTCAAATTAGGAAACGGCGAATAAACAGGCTTATATGACAAATTTGACAGAGAAGATTTGGATGAATAAACTTCATCTTATCCTTATGCTTAATGAATTGGAAGCAAAAACCGATAAAGCTAATGGAAAATCAATTTCAAAAGAGTTAACCGTTGACTTGTTCAGAAATACCCTAATTAAAGGAAGATAGGAGTTTGCCGCTAGGTATTTGACCAAATAGGATCAACTGAACTAAAAGAAAAAGAGAAATATGAGAAATCAGGAAAACTCTACGGAAGTGGTGTATTATACACTACAGAATAATGGAGACGGATTGTATGAATATCGATTCTTATATTATATATACAAATGCAAAGTTGGATAATGCACTTCCACCATGCACCATGCAATATGCACCATGCAGCTTGGAATCATGCACTTCCACTATGCACGATGCACCTTGGTATGGTTCAATTACACCATGCACTGGCACATTTCACCTTGGTACGATGCACTGCCACTATGCACCATGCACTGTGCACCTTGGTATAGTGCACTTCCAATATACATAGTGCACCATGCTAGTTTTCACTTTCACCATTCACTATGAACCGTGAACCTTGGTATAGTGCACATCCACTATGCACATTGCACCATGGTGTGGTGAACTTCTACCATCAACTTTGTACTTTGCGTATTAGTACCGTGGAGAGTTGATGGATATAGGCCTCTAACCTCTGTGGCTAAACCAATCATCTTTTGGGTGAGTAAGTCTTGAATTTGACATTGGTTGGAGGAAAAGGAAAGGGAAACAGGTAGAGCATTTTTCAGTTTGCTAATGGAGATGAGGTTGAATCTAAAGTTGGGAACATGTATCACATTATGAAGAGTCAAATCAATAGAGAGAGTAATAGTCCCTATATGAGTGACAACTATTTGGCTCGAATTTGGCAAATAAACATGCATATTGGTAACAGGTTTATAGGTGGTAAAATGGTTCAATGAACAGGCGATATGATCTAATGCCCCTGTATCTAAAATCCATGATTTATCAAAGTTACAACACAAATCAAATGTCAGGATGTAGGGCAGCTTGTGTCAATGCGTTGATTCTGAGAGTTTGTTGAAGTCACATCCTCAATTGATTAAGCTCTTCATGGCTAAAATTGGTGGATGGTGCTGGTGCTGCTGAGTCTAATGAACCATGGTCATTCCCACCTTGGATCAGCACCTACAAAGCGGTTTGCATTACTTCCAGCAACACGTTCTTGCTCTTGTTTCTTTTTCCATTTAAGCTTCCCACATTCTTCAATAACATGACCCTCTTTTCTACAGTATCGACAAAACTTCTTAGCAGCAGCATTCCCATACGAAACAGGTTTAGAAATGAAAGCTGCAGCTGTGGTAACTTTGTTCTTCAGAAGTTGACACTGAAAAGGCTGATGATGAGGTATTGGAAGACTCCTTCCCAATAATAGTCCCTCCTTAAATCTTCTCCTCGTGTTGTAAAACGTCATCATAAGCAACAATAACATATGGAAGTTGCTTCGTCATCAACAACTGAGTTTTGACGACATCAAATTCAGCATTCAACCTTCGTAGAAATCTGATGAGGTAGTCTGCGTCTTGTTTAAGTTGAGAAGCAGCAACAGTAGGGCATAGGGTTGTGTTCCCTGAGGCACATGTGTAGGGACTATTGGATTGAACTAGTTGTACTCCTCCCACAAACCCTTGATGACGGTGTAAAATTGAGTTACAGACATGGAATTTTGTTTACAATCATGGATTTCATCCTGTATATTAGCAATTTTAAGGGCACTTGCTTGACCAAATCGTTTCTTGAGCTCCATCCATAATGTGTGAGCATTCTCATGATTTAGGGCACTTCTACGAATCTCTGGATGTAAGGAATTTTTCATCCAACAAAGTAACATAGTGTTGCAAGCATCCCATAAGACAAAACGATCAGAAGAAATCAATGGAAGCAACAGGGTACAATCGATGAACCCAAGCTTGTGCTTGGCTTTGAGTGCAAATCGCACAGAACGAATCCATACTTGATAATTGTTACCGTCAAGGGTAATCGAAACAATAGACTGAGACAATATTCCTTTGGGTTTAGATAGAAGGGATTATCAAAAGTAAGATCTGGCGAGGCGTTTTGGTTATGACGATTGTAAGAACCAAAGGTAAAATTGGAACGATTACCAGAAGCTTCCTCATCATCTCTCTGTGGCTGCAACAGCGGCGGCGTCTGATTGTCTTCTTCGTCTGGCATGGCTAATTATAGCTCTCGCTCTGATACCATATTGAAATACGCAAAGGAGTAGAGCTGCGGAAAAGCTTTATTTTCATTTTCATTTCTTCAGCTTTAATTATCCAACTATAGGGTTTCGGACATCGGCTACAGTAATTTACATGGACTAACTAACTGAGCCAGATGGCACTACTCTATTACATAAATTACGGCTACTACTAAAGACAAAACAGAAACGTCAACGTTTAATAAAAATTCGTCACTCATCTTGTTCTTCATATTTTTTTTAGGCCCAAAGTTCCCAAATTTCATTCCTTTACCAATTCCTTCTGATACTTGTGACTGTTTGGTTACTCGGAGAAAGGAAGCAGGAGAGTAAATTCCTGTTAGGCGGAGTTCTGCTGCTTCCTTACAACGATGCTTTTACTTGAATTTCATTCAAGTATAGAAATCACTTGTATCTTGAATTCAATGTGTTTGGCTGATTCTGGTCGATTGTTGTCTCTTGTGTGGACATCAGGAAGCCGCAGAGACTAAGAACCATTCATCAAAGTTATTTGTGTCGGGTGGTATATACGTGCTTCCTTACCTGTGTTTTGTTTCAGTGTAGTGTGAATCCGATCTGTTAGTTTCTTACGTTTTCACTTCATTTTAGAGGAAGAAGATTATCCAGCTATTTCTGATAACAAGGGAAATCTATCTTGGTCGTCTCCCCGGACTCGGAAAGAGCTTAGGGATGAGGTATGCATCTACTAATCCTTCTTCCAAAGTAAATTTTGTTTCCTGATCGTGTTGAGATCTTCTGGCGAGTGCCGGATTTTTATCACTTCTTTAGTGTTAGATCTGTATCATCTATTTAGCAAAGCAAGTACTTGAGAAAACAAATTAGATTCAAACCATGTCAAATGCAGGTGTCTAAATCTAACACTGTCCACACATTGTATATCTTGTAGTTTTCTTTAGACTTCTAACAGTATACGCATGGTTTTGAAATTATGGGAAGAACTAGTCGTTTTATTGCCTGTAACTGAGATGGTATGACCATGAGCATTTACTTCTTATCAGTTCTACTAATACTTTGCTTGAGACGCCAGGTGAACTCCGAAAAGTATCTGAGAAGCTAAAGAGTCTGCCACCTGCTTTGAATGGATACGTTGCTTTTCCAGGTACCCACTTGTTCAGTTGATACTGAAGTTATCCTATATTTAGAATTTGTTCTTAGAATAACTCGATGAGTGTCCTCAATAAAATTTTGATATTTTTATTTCTCTTGTTTCCCTCATGTGCAACCTAGCTACATCTTTAGATGCATTAAAGGGTATGTCAACTTTATTGTTGGCAAAGTGTGTATTTTTCTTATTTGCGTCTCTTTGAACTAGGTGATTTAGTTTCTTCTTCTTATTTACTTTCTTTTCTTTCTATACTTTTAGGCTGCTGAATAAGAAAGATCAACATTTGTGTCTTCTTTGATGCCATTACTAGTGGAGTATTTATTTATTGCAACCACAATTATAAGGTTTGGAGCTAGTGGGAATTATCAGCATTCAGCAAGTGTACATGTTGAGAGTGGTTTCCTACTCGTGTATGATCAGTATCTATTTCGTAATCTTTCCGCAATCATCCATCCAGTAACTCATTAAATCGAACAAGACCAGCACAAGTACATTCCTGTTTAGCTGCCAGGCATCATTGCACAAAAACAACCTTTGGACTTCATTGCAATCAATTTTTCGCACTCGACCTCAGTTGTTTGTATTATAAGGTCATTGGAAGGATTCATGAATGCCGCTGTAGGATCCAAACATGCATTTCACTTCCAAGATTGCCGATGCCTCTCCGTAACCTTGCAGGCTCTTGCTCATAATTACAATTCGAAGTTGTAACATGGTGGCAGATATAATGATAGTAGTAGCAGTGGCCCGTTGTAAGAGACGAACAGCAATCTACAAAAGGTGGCATTTAGCTACTGGAATTCAAGATCGAATTCCTCTTTAGATGAGTTATGTCGGCACTGCACAACAAATACAAAATTCCTTCACTGTACAAAAAGAACCTTACTAATTATCTGCCGCCTTTTCAAACATAATCACTTGCTCAAAACTCAAATTTGGAATCTATATCTTAAATCAACCTATCTACAACTCAAAAAATTGAACAGTAAAAAATAGCACAATACCATTATAACTATCCAGGTAACCACAGACTAAAAGATCTACCTGTTAATCATTGGTCTGCGCACAGGCCTGGTTCCTAAGACTGAAAGATCTACCGACATTGGCAAGTGGTCATTCCTACCCGACGTATCGCCTAGTTGTATGCCTGATTTCCCATTTTCATCAATCTTATCAAGATGGTTAGCAGATACATCAAAGCTTTCGCATTCAGCCATCACTCATCTTCTTTTCCTTGGAGGTGATAACACAGTTGGACCATCCTGGGAATTCAGATCTGAAACCCTAGTATTGAGAGATTGCCCCTTTGGAGCTGGTCTAGGAAGCTTAACTGGCTCTGTAGATAAAGAGGCAGAAGAAAAGTACCTACAAGAAAAGAAGATATTGGTTAGTGCAACCAAGCAATTTAAGACTTATCTAGTGAGAGTCTTCTTCCTACCTGTGCTCCAACGCCTGTTGGACTGAAATCCTAGCGTTTGGATCATAAGTGAACATCTTTGATAACAAAAATGCCTTGGCAGGGTCAGGGGACAGCAGAGTCACCCGACTTAGCAGAGGTGTTAAGGTAACAGTGATTCAGAGATGACTCGCCACAGGCTAATGCAGAGGTGATGGGAAGTAGATAGTGGAGATGGTTCCAGTCCCTATCAAGGGAGTTCAGCTCCCTGGTATCATCAATCAGATTTCCCATTAAAAACAAAGGTATTACATGCACAAGTGAAGCAAGGAGATTAAGTTATATAAAGCAACTAGTAATGACAAGTAAAAAACGCACATAAGGTACGATTTACATGTCAAAGCCTCAAATGACATTCATATTTTAAGTTACTTCATATAGACCAAACGTCAATAACTAAGAACTAACTACAGGAAAGTTCCATCACTCACACGTATAATCTACAAATATTAGAAAATAGGGTTAATGTAAGAATAATGATCAGAAGCTAAATCTTCAATACGACATCAGGAGTCAAATGTATTGTGAACTTAATTACCATGTCCGCTTTATTCCAACTAATCCCATTTGTCTTTCACCAATCTGAGTAAGTACAACAATGATAGTCGTGTCATAAAATAAACTAACACGTGATACCTTATAAAGCATCCAAAGGGAATTGAAACAATAAGAAACAACTTGATTGAATCATGATGCAGAGGTAACTAGAAAATAAAATACAGGTGGCAATCTTGCAAGTCTTCACCAGCACCCTTTCTTTTACTGATAAATGAAAAGACGAACTTTAACAAGCTTCATCAATCAGAAGGCACACTTCTACATCACTGTAAGAAGAAATTTTCGTAAACTGCAACTTGCCAATTGAAATGGTCAAAGAGATCATCACTTTAATCATAGTATAACAGCACCAGATACCGACTTAAAAAGCCGAACTACTTCTTAAAAGTAATGCTATGCCAATTGAGGTTTTCCCCCAAAGCAACAAACTAGATGGTGAGACGAGGAATTGATCTAAACTATCAAGACTTGTGGAAGAGCAACATCAAGTACGCAAACAAAGTATGAAAGTTTACATTGATGTAGGGAATTATTGAAGTATGATTAAACCAAGTAGCAATTTTTGAATAATAACTAATGCCGCATAAAGTGGACTGAACGTCACATATATAATACTATAATCAGAACATCCAAATAAGCCAGGAAATTAACCACTACACGTTAACCAACACAAATTCTTTCAATAAACTCGGTTGCTCCAGAAAAATGCAATACCAGGAGATGGAAATGCAGCAACATATGAGCATTGTTCCTACAAACTTATCACCCGTTAACTAACCTCTAGAAGAACACTACAATGACAATCTCAATCGAAACGGAAAAAGGACTAGCAGCGAAAGGTAAAATTCACGTTTCCCTCAGGTCCCTATGCCTCAAAGACTTACATAAGCACAGGATCGAGAAATGAACACCCAAATTCCAAATCCATCACCAGCCTCTCTCGGTGGCACAAAATATCCCCTAAAAACACCAGACAAGAAAAACAGCTAACAAGCTGGCTCCATCTAAACACCCCAACGTCGAGTTTTTCCTAAAACAATTCACATCTAAGAGAAGCAGGTTAAAGGTTCAAGAAAGTGCAGATAGGAGCAAGTAAAATCATGAACTCTAAATTCTAAACCATAAAACCTACCCCTATACCCTAACCTATCTCTAAACCCTAAACTCCAAATCGCAAATATTAAATCCTGAATCGTAAATTTCAAACCCCAAACCCTAAACCCTACAGGCTAAACTGTAAACTTTAATGCATAAACCCTAATCACTAAACCATAAACCGTAAAGCCTAAACCCTAAACCATAAATCCTAAAGGTTAAATCCTAAACCCTAAACCCTTTACCCTAAAGCCTAAACCCTAAACCATAAATCTTAGAGGTTAAAGCCTAAAGCATAAACCATAAATCATAAAGCCTAAACCCTAAACCATAAATCCTAAAGGTTAAAGCCTAAACCCTAAATCATAAATCCTAAACCCTAAACCCTAAACCATAAATTTTAAAGCCTAAACCCTATACTCTATAGCCTAAACCCTAAACGCTACACCCTATAGCCTAAACCCCAAACCCTAAACCCTAAACCCTAAACCCTAAACCCTAAACCCTAAACCCCAAACCCCAAACCCTAAACCCTAAATCCTAAACCCTATACCCTAAACCCTATACCCTAAACCCTATACCCTACACCATATATCCTATAGCCTAAACCCTATATCCTAACCCCTATATCCTAAACCCTATACCCTATAGTCTAAACCCTATACCCTAAAGTTTTAAACGGTATTTTAAATTGTAAATAATTATAATAAATTAATACAAAAAATATTCATACACTCAATTTTTTTATAAAAATATTGGTTAATTTAGTTATTTGTATTTAATTATAGAATTATTTAAAAAAATATTTAATTCTGTCGGCGTTGACCGCCGACCATTACTCGGTAGTGTCGGCGCTGACCGTCGACTATGTCTCTTTGCTGTCGGCATCCACCGCCGACCGCCCCTCCATTTTTTAAAATTTTTTTTAATTTTTTAAAATAACAGAAAAATAATATTAAAATAATTTATATTTTTTTAATTAAAGTCTACTTTAAATCATTTTTCTAATTTAAATCTAATTTAAATTATTTCTTTTAATTTAAATCTAGTTTAATTTATATTCTTGTTATTTAAATTTAATTTAGTTTATATGTTTGTTATGCAATCCAAATTTGAAATATGTATTAGTTATTTTAACTTTAATATTTAATATTTTTTTAAATCTGTAATATTAGTTATATATGTTTGTTTATTTAAATCTAATTTTAATTATTTGTTTTAATTTAAATCGTCTTTTAATTATATTTATTTTTAATTTAAATCTCATTTGAATCTAAATTTTTTTAATTTAAATCTAATTTAGTTTATATGTTTTTTAATTTCAATCTAATTTTAATTATATTTTTTTTACTTTAAATCTAATTTTTATTATATTTTTTTATTTCAAATCTAATTTTAGTTAAATTTTTTTCCAAGGGTAAATTTAATCTAATTATAATTTTTTAATTTGTTATATTCCAAATTACGGAACTAGTAAAACCTGTATATTTCTAAATATTAATTACTGACAATACTTTTATTAATCTATGCAGCTGAGGATCGGTACTATTATTACACGGAGGACTGAAGTGCATTCATGAGTAACTCGGTTAGTTTTTGTTGTTGTACTAAATGCATGGTTTAAAATTATGTGGTAGGGTTTAGTGTTTATTGTGGAGTCAGTGATAAATGCGAACATATTACACGGACTCATATAGCATTGTGGATAATAATGTTGAGGAGAGTTAAAGTGACGATGATGATGTTGAGGAGCCGTTGAATTACGGTGTTTATTTTTTCAACGGGGTGTTTTACGACACAGTCGATGACGGATGTGCTGCGGCTAAGGACATTGCCCTAGGCTTAGGGTTTCAATTGACGCGTGGCTCACATAAGAAGAACCCGCGTGAAGAAGAAAAGCGTTTGTACCTATACTGCTCCCATGGTGGCAGAGGCCCATCACAGTCCACAACGACTTCAGAGAGTTCGCGTACGACTACAACATCCTTCACAAGTTGTACGTTCATGGTGTGTGTGCGGTCTACCTTTGTTGACGTTGAGTGGAAATGGAGGATTGACACCGTTAAAGATGATGTGAAACGCGGGATTTTTAGGTTATTTCACAACCACCACTTCGAGTTGTGGCGTGAAGGTACACAACAGCGGAATCAGCTTACCGACGAGATGAAAGATCACATTAGACAGTTGGAGGAGAACCATGTTCCGCCAAGACAGATGCAGAGCATTCTGAACAATGTGTACGGCCGTCGGATCAACATAAGACAGATTTATAACGAGACAGTCAAAATACGACGGAGTAGGTTGGGAACCATGAACCCCATGCAATGGGCGGTGACTGAGGCGCGTAAAATGGGGTACTTTATTCCAGCGACCATGTCAGTCATCTGTACGTGTCACATGCGGAGTCAGTTCGCATGTTGTACGCATGGTATTTTGTGATCTTAATCGACTCCACCTACAAAACCAACATTTACATGAAGGCGGTTGTGCAGTTTGTAGGCGTGACTCCGGTGAAGAAAAACTTCAATATAGGATTGGCACTACTGGAAGATGAGACCACAGAGTCGTACGCATGGGCATTGAACCAATTGCGTTTAGTTCTTGGGGGTCGTTTGCCGAATTCTTTCGTCACAGATAAGGAACGTGGACTGGTAGTTGCACTACAAGACGTATTTCCTTCTACGGCACATTTGCTGTGTGTGTGGCATATGAAGCGGAACATCGAACGTAGGGTTACGCGGTTGTACGACAGAGATGTAGCTGAGAAATTCGTTCGGGGTCCATGGGGGAAAGTGCTGAATGCAAGAACCACCCAAATGTTTTTCAGAAAATGGATTGATTTACAAGAAGGTGGCTGGAGCGAAGAGCTAATACAGTATCTTGCTTCGGAGTGACTCCCTTGCAAGCAGAAGTGGGCGTGTTGCTACACAAACAAAGTTTTCCATCTCGGCAACACAAGCACAAACAGGGTGGAATCGGCGCACTCATCCTTCAAGGCTTGGCTGCACACCTCGATCAGCAAGGCTGACCGGCTATTCCATGCATACGACCGCCTTATGGCCGGCCAAGTACTGGAGATACGAAAGTCCCTAGAAGACTCAAGGATGAAGGTACGTACGGTGGTTCTACATTTATGTACATGTCTTTTTCACTACATGTGTAATAGCCCCTAATTATTGTTTCGTAGTCCTTCGTCATTTGGGAGAAACCTTACGGGAAGTTGAACAGGGTCGTGAGCTTGTGGGCGATCGAGCAACTAGTTGAAGATCGGGCATTGGTTAGGTCATGCACGTGCGTCATTCGGATGACAAAGGGCCTGCCTTGTAGATGTGAAGTTCGGCGGTGTTTGGAGGAGGACCGCTTGCTGTACAGGAGGCACCTGCACTGCTTTTGGGCCACACTGGACTACAACGACCCACCCGACCGTGCAGAGTGGGAAAACGAAGCCCGTGCTGAATGCGATGTTTGGCGCGAAACAGTTGAGGATGTTGAAATTTTGGGGGAGGCACATGTTCGCGCAGCGACCAGACTCCTTCAGTCCCAGCTATATCCAGATGCGGAGGGCTTGCAGAATCCGAAGACATCGCATGCTCCGAAAGGCAGACCTCCACGGCGGCAAAATGCGAGGGAACCTTCGTGGTGGGAGAAGGTTAAATCTGCTACATCACGCAATAAGAAAACTGGTACGTCGTATGTGCTTTTTTATTCATGCGATTTCTACTTTGTTACTGTACCATTTAGCCTCCTAACCCATTTTCCTCATGAAACAGGAGGTACGCCTACGGGAGATAGACAACGTGAATTCATGTACTCCGATTATATTCCGCAGAGTGTCAGAGACCTACTCATCGACTGGTACAATCCCGGGGCCGATGGTAACTGTGGCTTTCGCATTATAGCGCATATTGTTTACGGAAATGAGGAGCGGTACCCTGAGATAAGGGAAGGCCTCTGGGGCCTCGTGTCATTTGGGTGGAACGCCAGGTACGAGCAAGTATACGCAGCATCAGGTCAGAACCAAGACTACGTGAAGAGAAGGGTGTTGGGTACTACAAGGACATGCGGTCCAGAATACTGGATGTGGGATACCGACTTGCATCCCGCTACAATTGGGCATTCGTGGTGTACGCATCGGCTAGGGCGCCGATTAGTCAGTACACATTTGGGACGACGTACTTACCGTTGCGTGTCCGACACGTTCAGCGTCCCGATCGAGTTGTGGAGCTAGTATGCACGGGCAACCATTGGTTACATATCCAATTGGCTGAGGTGGACGGGGTGAGGCCAATACCGCCGTTCCATCCGGTGTGGGCAGGGGCCGAGGGGTAAACTCGCACAGCATTGTGGCTTGACATGTACCGGGATGAACGGCAGTTGTTTCGCGATCGTGGGGGGCATAATCCCAACTCCCCTAGCGCGGGAGTTGATGATGTATTCGATGTTTCTGATTGAGGGACGGCTAAGTTATGTGTTTATTGTGTACGCATTTCAATTATGTCCTGAATAATGATTTACGAGAACTATATGTTTATGTGTACGCGTTTCAATTATGTACTGAATAATAAAGTATGCAAACTATGGACGTTTCGCTGTTTGAATAAATGATTTAATACGGATACAACATGTTGCGCAAAATGATTTAACGTACACAACCATTACACCAAGTATGAGACAACATAAAAGTCGGGTACATAAATCCATATCATAATGCAACATAACTCATGACTGGAACGGTAATGTCAACAGTGTGAAAATACAATCCCAGCATAAGTAAAAAATACAGTAAATATCCAAACGAAAGTACATAACAATACTGAAATGCAAAACAAGCGTCTACGGAGCATAGTGAGACCACAACCCGCGCATGCCCTCAACGATATCGTAGTACTCTCCAGCCCGCTCAATGAACTGGGCCCTACCACCTGACGCATACAAGGGGGCCATCCCAGCCCAGTAAGATCGCATATCCTGCTTTGGAGCCTACATAAAAAGACATAATGACGAGTATAAGCACATTTGTAAACGGAAGATAAAAAAGAAAATACATCAATCTGGAACGTTACGAACCATAGGTGCATGTGGCATATCAGGTGCACGGGTGGGGACGATCTGGGGGTGTGTACGGTCGAGGTACCACGCCATGTACTCCGGAGACGCGTTACCGTCAGGCGATCCCACCACACTAGGCGTGCTGAAGTACATCGAGGCCAGCAAATGCCCAAACCGGTTGTAGTCAAACCTCACGTGCCTGACTACATACTGCGTCCCATCTACCGGTCGAGAAGCTAACTCGGGCGTGAAAATGGAATTCGGGATCGTCTGCCGGTAGCCGTACTGACGCAATACACGACTCGAATCGTGGGGTTTCACATAGTCGAATGCATGTATGCCCCCACTGTATATGGACCACCGAGCCTCACCGTCGTAGTCTGGTGGACCGAATAGAAGCCAATCGACGTGGGCATGCGTCATCCCATCCAGAACGGATGGCAGTGTCGCTAGCCTCAAATCCGCATCAGCTACTCTCTCAACGATCTGAGGTTCCTCCCACCTCCCTACAAGTGCCTCGCACCTAACACATGGGGTCGGGGTCTGCCTACAACGCAAGTTAGGGAAGTACTCGTAGATCCACGACTGCAACAG
This sequence comes from Linum usitatissimum, assembly GCA_030674075.2. NCBI lineage: Eukaryota > Viridiplantae > Streptophyta > Magnoliopsida > Malpighiales > Linaceae > Linum > Linum usitatissimum. The sequence goes on along the minus strand of JAUJYP020000158.1, from coordinate 667,433 downwards.
AGTGAGGCAACCTGACAGGGAAGTAGACCCCGCTCGAGAAGCAACCCCGAGCTGCCTGTACAGGAAAGCCAGTGTAGCCGCACCCCTATTGTACTCCCGAGTCACTGCACGTCTCGTAACCCCTCGAGAACCCCAATACGGACACAGTTCTAGCTCCTGTCATAGAATACCGTAGAACCCAGCAAGGTCATCAAGTAACAAACTGCTGTGCTCGCATCGTCAACGTCTCCCGCCTCAGCAGCCTCTACTAGGTGGTCCAGATGAAACCCGCTAGCTCTGTAGCACTTACGCCTGATCTCATCCCCATCAACGTTAAGAATAGAGGCGAGCTGGCTCACATACGCCCTATCACCCTCCGAACTGAGCTGTGTACCTCGAACGGAGAGCCGCAGCAGGTACAACACGTCATGTAGGGTAATCTTGATCTCTCTGAATGGCATGTGGAAGGTGTTAGTGTCTGGCTGCCACCTCTTAACGAATGCCAACAGCAAGGGGAGATCTAGGTTCCACGACATAACCCGACCGAAGTGCGACACCCCAGAGGCATCGACCAGCTGCCGTGCTTCAGCGGAAGGCCACCGGACCCTCTCCAGCCTCATGACCCTAGCCTTGGAGAGACGGAGTCTGAACCTAGATGTCGGCCTCGAGTCCAAACCTTGCGTCCATATGTGATGGGCTATGTTACCGCCGAAACTAGGGATCACAGTAGCGATCTGGGATCCTCCGGGAGCTGGACCAGTAAGCAACTACTCCCCACCGGTGCTGCTCGAGTGGACCCCTGCAGAACGCCCTCCTCTGCCCCGCCTAGACCCCACAGTAGACGAGCCCTGTGACCCACGGGAGGATTTAGCACCCGCTCCAGAGCCAGATGCAGGAGCTGCACCTCTCCCTGCTGCTCTCTTCCGCGAGCGTGCACTGTCCAACAAGAAAGGGCTAAACGAGGCATCACAATCCTTATTATCATTGCCATCACCGTCCATCGGGATCTGCTCATCGTCGCCATCGGAGTCATCCCGAATCGTGTGGATGTCATCAGCTAAATCTGGAGGTTGGCTAGCAAAAATCTCCTCCACGGTAAGCTCCCTCTCAGCAGACTGCAGATCGGGGTCAAAGTATATCGGACCAGGAATTTGAAACTAAGAACTAGACTGCTCATCATCCCTAGTCTAGATTTCTTTCCCCTCAATTTCTCCTCTAATAATTGCCTATTTGATGCAGTAATAGGACGCCCAATAAACCGCGTCAAGTCATCATCTCCCGTCGAAATCGCTCCTAACTATATATACAATTGAAATAATAACTATTAATTACAAAACTAACACTCTAAAGTTGAACTACTAATTACAAATGTTAAACTTGTATTCACTTTTTCGTACTAATTATAGTGGATGATTGCTATTTCACTTTAATAATAAATAAATTATTTTATATTATTTTTGGTATATTTACTAATTAAGTAAATTAGTATAAGTAATTATTAATTACTTATTATTTATTACCAAATTTATTAATTTAGTAATTTCGATGTTAATTGTCACAATTTAATTAATTAAACCCTAATTATTGTTTAATTAGTAAAATAGCCTTATATGTTTTCCCGAATAATAAATAAATTATTTTATATTATTTTTGGTATATTCACTAATTAAGTAAATTAGTATAAGTAATTATTAATTATTTATTATTTATTACCAAATTTATTAATTTGGTAATTTCGATGTTAATTATCACGATTTTTTTAATTAAACCCTAACTATTGTTTCGTAATTAGTAAAATAGCCTTATATTTTTTCCCGAATAATAAATAAATAATTAATTCATAATTTTATATATTCACTAATTAAGTAAATTAGTATAAGTAATTATTAATTACTTATTATTTATTACCAAATTTATTAATTTGGTAATTTCGATGTTAATTGTTACGATTTAATTAATTATATCCTAATTACTATTTCGTAATTAGTAAAATAGTTTTAAATTTTTCCCCGAATAATAAAAAAATTTAATTAAATTAATTCCTAATTTTTATTACCCTAAACCTAATTATTATAATTGTTTATTTCTAATTGATTAATTACAAATTTATTAATTACTAGTTAATTATTTACAAATTCATTAATTACTAATTCACTAATTACAAATTAATTAATTACTAATTCATAAATTTAATATATATATATATATATATAAACGGTCGGCATGCCGACTGTCTCGCATATTTTTTTTTGCAGTACCTCTTGCGGCCGCGGCGGGCTGCGGCCGCGGCGGAGGCTCCGGCGGACGGCGTCGGTGGGCTGTCTGTTTCGGAGACTGATTTGAGAGAATTTCAACTCTGAAAGTTTACGAAAAATAGAAAGTGTGTTTTATTCGACCTCAACTTGTGTATTTAAAGAGGAAGTTAGAAGGGTATTCGCGTAATTTGACGTTTGTTAATTTAATAATAGTAAAATCTAGGGCGTTTAGTGGTAAAATTTAGGGCGTTTTTTAGTAGTCCAGCTGTCGAAAGGCTCCAAAACGTTTCGGATTCGGAACCAAAACCGAAATGCCACGGCAGACGGCGCAGTTAAACTGGAAACCCATGTAAAAAACGAAAATGACGAAAATATACTCAGAAATGCGAAACGTTTCTGCTTCACTAAACCAAAATCGAAACGCGATAAATTGACGGAAAGGAGAAACTGACAAAATGACTTTTGTGCCGATATTTTGCGATAATTATGTAGTATATTGACTTTTTCTGCGATATTTTGACCAGGTTAAAATCTTCAAGACTGAGTTGTGCAGGAACTGATTTGGGCCGAAGAAGAGTTGCTAAATTGGCCCAAATTGAACAGCCTTCAGCCTGTGAGATTTCTGACCCATTTCTTGTGGCTCAGCCATAATTTATAGGTTTGGTAAGTGAGCCCAGCCATATATCCATAAGGAGGAAAGGTCAATATCTAACGAATTAATATGCATATGCCCACTCGGTAATTTCTCCGTATATTCTCAGTTCAATAATGGAGTGCCTCTGAAGAAAGTAATATACATGTGGGGCTTGGCTCCAATTAATGCTTAGCTAGGAAATATGCATGCCGGCTAACTGCTCGTAATTATTAACTTCAACATGCACCAAAGAATAAGATTCATCCATCCATCTCCCCAACCATTGACAGCATCAAATAAAAGGGTAGCTAGCTAGAGAAAACATGCATATACAATAATTTCTTTATTAATTATGAGATAAGCCAAGTCCCGTGATGTGGATATCTAAACCTTGTTGGAGACTCAATTGGCCGGTCATAGTTATTTATCGGAAAGTTGAGTTTGCACTGTGAGGGAAGGAAAACTAACCACCGAAAACCAAATGGAGTACTGCATGTGGGGGCATGCAATTATTTGTTTGTGGCGTTGAAGCCTCTTCTGGCAACATTAATTGAGACGCAATGTTTAAACTGGGGTGAGCTAGCTTGCAGTTATTAAGTCAAATCCAACGACTTCCTATGGGACAGCTAGCTAGCTGGATTCACTGCATGCCAACCCATATATATCTACCTCCATACCTACATACATATACCAACGAGTATAACCATGATCTCTTATCTTTCTATTAAAAAAAGTCAAGCAATAATGGTTTTCAGTTTTTTTTACGAAAATGGTTTTGAGTATACAATTCAATCAATAATTATTATTGTATTATTTCTCGAATTATAGTTGTGGCATTTGAAGGATGTTTCATGATCAATTTGCTCAAGTCAAAATTGAAACCTCGTTAGATTACAAAATTTTCATTTTCGTTTTGGTTTGAATTCATAATCGATTTGGAGTTTACATTAGTTATAGTCCCGGTGTGCCGTATATTTACATATTTTGTTCTAAGCTATTTTTTGTTAATATATTTTTTTCTAAGTAAACATTGACCATATATATAAAATAATGTTCTTGGTTATCGATAAATTTTTATCTTCTCTTTTTAATCTTCTGTTTTGTCCACTATTATATTTCTTTATAATCTTCTCTTTTTATATCTTGTGTTTTAAGATTTGATACTTTGTTTAAAAGTACACTTAAGCAAACTTTTTTCATACACTAACAATAACAGTAACAGTATCCACAAAACCTAAAATAATAAAATGAAGTAACAAAGAAAATAATAATTGTATGTCTAATTAATGAACATTACAAGTGGAATACGCGCCCATAAATAAATTAAGTGATAGATTCCCACAAAATTAAAATTAACATATGGTATTATTTTTAATCGCGACTCATAAAATATTGACTGATTCAACCATTGATATATAACATACATATATTAAAAGAAAAGAGCCAATAGGTGGTGTATATATATATATATATATATATATATATTATATTATTATAATAATAATGCTAATAATAAAATAAGCAAACGACAAAGCTAGACATACAGATAGGGAGTTCATCAATTTTCCTAACTATAAACCACATGACTTATTTATTTCCCGCATATCCTTTTCCTTATTCCATAAAAAAAAAATCAACATTCCAAAACCACCATAACCTCTATAAAAAAGCCTCTCTTTCCACTCCATTCCCTATCTATCTTACTCACTCGTACAATAGCATAAAACCACAATGGTCATGGCAACGCGACGCCGTTTCGAACCGGTCACCAAATGCCCCACAGAAGGCCGGTCGAACCAGGCAGTGGCAGCCGACCTGGACGGGACCCTCCTCGTCTCAACAAACTCCTTCCCTTACTTCCTCCTCGTCGCCCTCGAGGCCGGAAGCCTGCCCCGCGCCGTGCTGCTCCTCGTATCCGTCCCGTTCGTCTACGTCACCTACCTTTTTGTCTCCGATGCCCTTGCCATCAAGACCTTCGTCTTCATAGCCTTGTCAGGTCTCAAGATGTGCGACATCGAGCTCGTTGCCCGGTCTGTCCTCCCTAGGTTCTACGCCGATGACGTCCACCCGGACACGTGGAGGGTGTTTAATTCGTTCGGGAAGAGGTATATTGTGACCGCAAACCCACGTGTAATGGTGGAGCCGTTTGTGAAGACCTTCTTGGGTGCTGACAAGGTGCTAGGGACTGAACTGGAGGTTACTAAATCGGGTCGGGCTACCGGGTTTGTGAAGAGACCCGGGATACTGGTAGGGAAGCATAAAAGGGATGCGATGCTCAAGGAATTTGGGTCGGAAGACTTGCCTGATTTGGGTCTTGGAGATCGGGAGACCGATCATGATTTCATGTCATTGTGTAAGGTACGTACCTAACTGGTATACTAGTAGTAGTGTAATAATTCTGATATCAATTGGGTTCAGTTTCCCAGAAGTAAAAATGAGCTCGTTTTGGTTTGGTTTTAGGGACTGTTCTGGTTGTATTTTTTGTTTCCTAGCTCAATAAGAAGTTTACAACTGTGTAGAATTCAGCATTTGCATTTAATTATTTAATTAATGTTGGTTGGTAAAGGTAGAGATATTGGTTAGATGGCCTGAAATTTTATTAAATAGTAAATAATTTATTTCCTATACAATTGGGATTGATTTCCTATAAATTCATGGCATATGGTACGTCAATTTTTGCTATCTTGCATTGAATTCTTCATAAGATTCTTGGTGGTTCAATAAATTTGCCTTTTTAATTTTTGCCCCCATTCCGTTCGTATGGACCACTATGCATTTGTTTTCTGTTATGATTTTAAGTTACTGTCTTTTTATGGTCTAGTCCATGGTCATTTTCCTGAGCTTTTATTGGAATATCTATTATACAACTATCATTACTTTTTACAAGAGGAAAACCAAGTCAATCTTTTGTCACAATTAAGAAGATTTCGTGATTGAATAATATCCAACAATTTACACATAACACGAAGCCGGCACCAATTAAGTACAACTTATTGAGTGGTTCACAGAAATTTCCATTACTTGATGGGTTTTTTGCGGTTATTATTAAGTACAAACTAAATTTAGTTTGTCACACTATTTATAAGGGATGCAAATTCAGTTTGTCACACTATTTATGAGTGAATGCAATTTTCATGTTCAAACCACCTTGATTAAACATTCATTCGGTGACACGTAATGATAATAATGAATAATTGGCCATGCGGCATTCGCATGTAGGAAGTTCTACAATCTATTATTCTTATAATTCATCCATGTTGGCCCAGCATAAAAAAAAACTGAATACAAAAATAAAATATTGTTAAATTTTATTCCGACATGGTGAAATCCTATTTGATTATCATATATATGTTCTTAAGATTTTTATATAACAGACATCATTCATTAAAAAAAATATTATATTTAATCCATGAAAAAAGGTAATAAATATTAAATATGAAGGGGTGCATTTCGATGTTCCTTTTTCTGATACCCCGAACTCGTATCTTCATTTTCACAGTAAATAGTACCTGATTGCAATAGGTAATGTTTATTTATATTAAATAGTAACCAACTATTGCTACTGGCTACTGCCACTACTTGTATAGTAGTATATATATCTACTTTTCTGTGTTATGTGTAAAATGGTTCCTCTTCTTCTATATATCTAGCTACTTCTTTGAACAGACTCTACCTTTTATATATATAAAAAATATATAGTAATCAAACTAATTATATAGGACACCGAATACATACCAATATGAAATATTGTCGTCCGCTTTCATTAAATGTAAAACTAAACATATTATCAACTCTAAATAGAATTTTCCTCGATCTTCAAATGTTGCTGCAGGAAGGGTACACAGTCCCACGAAGTAGAACAGAGCCACTGCCACGTAACAAGCTACTGAGCCCAATCATATTCCACGAGGGTAGATTAGTGCAGAGGCCCACGCCTCTAGTCGCCCTACTCACCTTCCTCTGGCTTCCCATCGGAATCTTCCTCTCAATCCTCCGGGTCTACACAAACATACCATTACCCGAACGCCTGGCCCGATACAACTACATGCTTCTTGGAATCAAATTGTTAGTAAAAGGCACCCCGCCGCCGCCTCCGAGCAAAGGCCAGCCTGGAGTTCTCTTTATTTGCAACCACCGCACCGTTCTCGACCCGGTTGTCACGGCCGTCGCCCTCGGCCGCAAGATCAGCTGCGTCACTTACAGCATCAGCAAGTTCACCGAGATCATATCCCCTATCAAGGCGGTAGCACTGTCTAGGGAGCGTGACAGAGACGCAACGAACATCAAGAAACTTCTCGAGGAAGGCGACCTGGTGATCTGTCCTGAAGGGACCACGTGTAGGGAACCGTTTCTGTTGAGGTTCAGCGCTCTTTTTGCCGAGCTCACGGACCGCATCGTCCCCGTGGCTATCAACACGAAGCAGTCTATATTTTATGGGACGACGGTTAGGGGTTACAAGCTGCTAGATCCGTATTTCGTATTCATGAACCCTATGCCGACCTACGAGATCACGTTTTTGAACCAGCTGCCGTCGGAGCTGACGTGTAATGGTGGGGGGAAGTCGGCATTTGAGGTGGCCAATTATATTCAGAAGGTGCTTGGTGGGACCCTTGGGTTTGAGTGTACGAGTCTGACTAGGAAGGATAAATATGCCATGATGGCCGGAACCGACGGCTTGATTAAGACCAAACAGGTGATCAAGAAAGACAATATTGAGAAGAGCTGATCAACATCGAGGAGGATAAAGAAGAGTTAAATACACCATCGTCAGTGTTGTGATTGAGGAACTAATTATGAAAGAATGAACATGATCAAAGCTTATTATTTGTCTAGTATTACTTTCTCTCTTTTTTTTATCCACCGATATTGTTTAGAAATCGAATTTGTCCCAAAAAAGTATTATTATTATTATATATATGATAATGTTAGGATTTGTAGTAATTATCTATCCGTATCTGCATGTTTTTTAAATGAATATTAGCTTGTTCGTACTCCATTCTCGTGTGGTTTCGTGTTTTGCAATTGTGTGCCTAGACCCATTCATTTAGACCGTTTTGGTCCATTTGATGTGTTTATTTGTAATATTTGTTATCCACAGATACTCTAGAGATAAAGGATATGATTACGAGTCTCTGAATACAAAATAGAGCACGATTGGAGTTTGGACGGAAGAACTGCACGTTGTGCATCACTCCACCCCGTGCAGCCCCTTAAATTAAAAAACCTCTCGTAGAAAAAAGGGTGCACATGTAGTTTCCTATAAAAGGGCAGATTTTGAGGAAAGAGAGAGAGACTTCATCCATAAACACGAATTCTCCCGATTTTTCACGACCTCCCCCTTCAAAACCACCATTACTCCATCCCTAAAAGCTCAACTGAAGATCCAAACGAGTCTCAATCGAAGATTGAAGTTAGGATTGAAACTCTAAGATTAAAAGCGACGATTGGAGGAAGAACAAGTTGTTATCTCTTCAACAAGATGGTGGTTAGGGTTTCTTCTGATTTGTCTTCTTCTAGAGTTATGAGTAGCTAAGTCTTTAGAGTTTCTTGGTTGAGATGTAGGGTTTGAACCATGATACTTATCTTAAACGTATAGAAACAACAATTGTTGGATAATTGGATATGAATGACAGTTTGCTTTGATTGTTGAGTTTTTCAACCTAATTCTTGTTACGGCTTTAATTAGGTCAAATCTATGAGTTCCTCTATTTGATCGACTTAGGAATTCATAAAATTAACAATCTATGATAGATGAAAGTTATCGGTGGGGTAAGCCGATAACTCGATTCTACTTTTTGTGTTTCTTCTAGTTTTAAAAGTTATTCATCTTGTAATTAGCAGGCGCTCTAATTTGCACCTAATGGACCAAGTTAAGTGTAGTTATCAATAATTTAGGCGTTGATGGACCAAGTTAACGCTATTTCCGATTACTCGTGATTTTCTTTAATCTCGAAAGAACACCTTATCACTTTGTAGAACTTTTCGGTGTTCATTATTGGTTAGCCTAACTAAGGTTGTTTCTACCTTAATTGGGAAGCTAGTAATGGTAATCCGCATGCATGATCGTGCCGCGAATTCATACAGGTGATAAGAGGATTCTTTTTATTCAATCCAAGTCTGACATTTGTTCGTTTTGAGTGCGTTTAGGAAGTTGAGCTTGATGAATCATCTCCTCCAAGAACTTGTTTTCTCCCTTTGATCAAACCTTGAATTGTTAGTTTAATTTAACCATTAGAGTAATTAAAACCCAAAACCAATTCTCTTAGTCTAGACCGTGTTGACTAGTTTGAGTAGAGGGATAACGAGAGGAATCCTTGGACACAAACGACACTTGTGTTGTCGAATTAACTTCACATTTATTTTGGCGATCAAGTTTTTGGCGCCGTTGCCGGAGACTCTCTCTCCCTCTTGTTCTTTTGAAAGAACTTAGTCAACGCCGCTTTAGACATTTGACTCTATGTATAGTTTTATTTTGTTTTTATTTTTCTCCCGCTTGATTTACTTGGGTTGTTTGTGTTTGTGTTCATATGCAGGGTTATAGTTGGAATGGAGAGTGGCAATGTCCCTATGGTGCAAGTAATGAAGATGAAGGTTGGAGCTCATATCCTAACCAACACCAACATTATGAGCAACAAGGTCCACCAAACTACTACCAACCTAGCTATGGAGGAGAACAACAAAAATGGAGTAACTTTGGGCAAGGGATAATGCGAAGTTGGGGTGCACACCAATCTCCAACACCTTTCTACCCAGACTCACCTTCAACTTACTATCACCAAGACTCACCTTCACCCTACTTCCACCAAGACTACAATCAAGATCATCCACCTTTTGAATATTAATTCTCAAGACCCGATTATTTATATCAATCCTCTCCTTTCATGCATGAGCAACTCCTTATGCTACTTGAGGTGAGTCGTCGCCAACTAGAGATATCAGAGGCACAAAGTCGCTATTTGGCACGACTTGTGGAAGAACCTCTTCTCCCATCACAATTGGAGGAGGTTGAGATAAATGATCATGATTTGGGTGTGACATCCGAGGAAATGGATGAAGAAGTGAAAGCATCTTCAATCACCAAAGACCAACCAATAACGCATGATGACAAAGTAGAGGGGTTCGAAGAGGAGGACGATTCCTCCTATGAAGACCACCTACTTGAATGGTATTTGAGATTAGAGATGTATGCACGAGCCGATGGGAAAGAAGGTGAATCAACAATCTACCTTGAAGACTTCTCAATCCCAAAGGAAAAATACACAGATCATGATGGTGAGAGAGAGAAGTTAGAAAGGGAAGAAATCCCCTCCCTTGAAGACTATCTACTTCTATTATTTTCAGGATTGGAGGTGTACGGAAGATGACGTGAAGAAGAATTGAAGACATCAACCTTCCTTGAAGACAAGCTACCTCTATTTGATGTTGGGGTAGAAGAGTCCGAAAGGGAGGATGATGGACAGTGGAAGGAAGAAGTATCTAAAGATATGAGGTCTCCCAAATTCGACATTGCACCTTCCATTGAGAAACCTATCATTTGACGTTTTTCTCGAGTCGTGGTTTCAATGAGACCAAACAAGACCCTTCAAGACTCATGTTTGGTTTTGAAGTACATATGTGAGGAAACTCACAAGGAGTGCTTCCCACACTGATCTAGAATGGACTTCTCCATCTCGACACCACCTTTGGATGACCTCACCGACCGCATGAGTACCACCATTAGCTTGGGGAGCATTGTAGAGCTCTATGTTCACTCACCAACCTACTTCTACCCTCCTCAATCATACACATTCACAAGGAGGAAGCCACAACAAGGAAAGAGTTGGCGCTGACAATCGCTTTGGCTCCTTCATATCTCTCTAAGGGTGATACTTGAAATTCAACTCCAATCCTTGAAGAAGCTAATGGAATTCAATGAGGTTCTAAGTTGGGGAGCGCAATCTAGGTATCGTCTAGCTCAAAGACGAAAAATAAAGACCGCTCTTGGGAGGCACCCTTTGCGTATCCATTGCTAGAATAGAGAATAAAAAACCCAAGGATTGTTGGTTTGTGTGTCTTGTGGTATGTCTTTTGTGTCAGGTATTGTGATTGATTTGAGTTTTGAGTCCGTTGATAGTGTCCTATCTGTTCCTTGTTGGCAAATGAATGCTAGGGAGCCGTGATTATTGAATGTTTGTGTTCGATGAGTGTTGTCGAAGGTTAAATTAAAATGTTGCTGTAAATCTAGCCTGCACGCCGTGCATGGCTAGATTTTTTCAAAACCTTCGTAGCAAAAAGGTATGCACGCCGTGCACCCTTATTATGAAAAGACAACTACCCTGAGTTTGTTTCCCTGCCTTCCACATTAGATATTCCGTGAGCACGCAAAAATTCTAAGTGTGAGGGGATTAGTTTTGATTGATTGGTCAACATTTGTGCTTCAATTGGACTCTTGTTAACGGATGATAACACTTATTACATTTATCACTAATACGTTGTTTTGTGTTTTTGTGTTTTTTTTATGATTGACATGTCTCAATAATGGTTCTTCTATATGCATGGTTGTATGATAAATTAATTAGATGAAATCCATTTGGTGTGAGTGACCAATATGAAAATAGAGACAAAGAATACTTACGTGACCTATAATATATATATACAGCTGCATGTGACATGTCCAACAAGAATGTAGGAAAGGTTGTACATGTGTTTAAAGTTGGACTTGACATATCGTCGGTAGAGGAAAGGGCAAAACTAGCTAGTAGATAAGTGTTTGGTTGATAGCATGTAGCTACCAAAAACTATGGCTTACAATAATACATCTATTTAATGCGTTAGACATAAATTGGTGGTAGGTGCTGATCACGATGGGAACATTACAACCGCCTCTATGTTGCATAGAAAATTCCAAGACAATAATATGTGAAATAGTAGATTGATCATTGATGAATGAAACGAGGCAAAATTAATGTAACTAAGGTTTTATCTTTACTGAAAAAGAATGAAGATTCACGTGATATATATGTAGTCGGACCTTATCTCCCAAACCTGCTACATGAACAACTTGCATGGGATGGGAGTAAGGGGAAGTTTAGTTGCAAGGATTAAATAGCACATGTCTTGAATTTAATTATGCCACCATTCACCAGTTTGGTAGAAGCATCATGATGGTTTTTTCGTAACAAAAGTTTGTAGGATAAGACACGATTTATCCAAATAGTAAATGAGCTGGCTGGAAAGTAGCTGAAACTAAATCTCAAAAAGATTAAATGCAATACAATTGGTGATCAGGCTTTATATATATATATATATATATATATATCAATTTTAATTGGGTTGACCGGCTAACAGACAAGGCCGGCTTTCGATCACTTCTGTCAGCTTGTCGAAATTACTGCGCTGTCTCTGTCCAACTAAGCTTTCTGCATTTCCTTGGACACATACAAACAAAAAACTGTAGATAAAAACTACGTTTCATGGGACCTTTCTTTGTGGTATCCAACAAGATCCTCTCTGTTTGTGATTTTAATCCTCGAATATGTTGCTCTCAGCCCTTTAGCCTGTAAGTTCAGGCCTGAGACAACTTCCTCACTGATGCTGATGCAGACTATCTTGTCAGTACTATAGAGACTAGCCTGTAAGTTTAGCCCTTCATATTGCTCTATTTCCAACTGCCATTTGGGCTCTTGTGTAAAATGGCCCAACTATATTACGCCTAGACCATAAGTAGTTGTTAGCCAGCCTACCGTGCACCCACTCAACTCGCTAAAGCCCAACCTGATACCATAACCAGAACCACTGAGGACAATGATGTAATTAATACAGGTCAGCCAGAAGCCCAGAACTGACAGCAGCTTATCCAGAGCTGCCTCACCTCAGGCTACGCTACGCTTCCTCCATCCAACTTGTTGACCCCAAGTCCGAACTCCAAGCCGCCTCTTGAATCCATGGACAACGGAAATTCCCACTCTGTCGGCAGCGACCACCGTATCAAGCTCAACGTCGGTGGCAAGCTCTTCCAGACCACCGTCTCTACTCTCCAGTCCAGCGGTCCGGATTCAGTCCTTGCAGCACTCTCAACTCGGTCTGTCCCGGATCCTGTCTTCATCGACCGGGACCCGGATATCTTTTCTGTGTTCCTATCTCTTCTTCGCTCCAATCGCCTTCCCTCCACAGCCCGCCGATTCTCCAAGCAAGAGCTCGCCGAAGAGGCCGCCTATTATGGCATCGAATCTCAGCTCCGATCAGCCATGGCTCCACCTCCGTTCTCCGGCATCGATGCCTCCGTGGTCGACACCATCCGCCCTGCCTCCGAAGGCCTTCCGTCCGCATTCACAGCCGCAGCCGACGACGGCTCTATTTGGATTGCGCATGGCGGCCAGGTGTCTGCCTACGATTGGAACCTCACTCACTCTAGCACAGTCCGAACGCATCTAGACGATATCACTTCCATCTGCCGAGTCTGGCCCGACGTCACTGCCGTTGGGTCGGAGTCGGCTTCCGGTCTACACTTCTACAACTTCGCCGGTTCCCGCCACATCGGATCAACGCACTGGACAGATCCGTCAGATCCGAGGATTTACAAAGCCCGAGTCACTTCAACAGCCTGCTCCCCCGACCAAGTCTTTGCGTCTTTTGACTGTCCGCACAGGGAGAATTGCATACTGATCATAGACAAAACAACCCTCCAGGTTGAATCGGAGATCGGAAGGCAATCCGGCAGCCAAGCTAAGAACATCGTCCCCGGGAAGTTGACGTGGCTGCCGAGGACCGGTGTAGTGATTGCAACAGCAGTTACTTTTGGGGCGTTTGGCTACTCCGGCTACATCAGGATCTGGGATCCTAGATCTGGTGACGTGGTTTGGGAGACGAACGAACCAGGTTCGGGTCGGAGCAGCAGGTTCGGGGATTCGTTCTCCGACGTGGCTGTTGATGTGAAGGAGTCAACTTTGTTCAAGGTTTGTTCCAAATCCGGTGATTTAGGGGTAGCTGATATCCGTTATTTGGGTGATGATCCGTGGGTGTATTTAGAAGATAAAAATCCCAGCCTGAGACATACTGGTGAGCCTGGAATTAGCAACGTATTGCATTGCTATAAGGGTCAGGTTTTTGTGGGAAGAGATGGAGCCTTGGAAGTTTGGTCGAGAGTTCAGGAGAAGGAAGGAAGCGGAGGAGTGGAAGAGGAAGGAGGCAGAGTGATGACAGAAGATGATAAGTACAGAAGGAATTTTGTGGATAAACTGGAGGATTCAGAGAAAGGGATCATCAGGAAGATTGAAGGAGGTGGGAATCGGTTGTTCGTCAGTAGGGAAGAGGTTGAGGGGATTGAAGTTTGGGAAAGTTCCAATCTTTCTGCTGCAGTCTCAGTTTTGTGATGTACCAATTTGTCGCAATGTTTGGTAGCAGTGCAGGTTTGGGTCTAAAAGAGGCTTCCAATTCTGTCTAAGCTGTTGTTGGGTAATATAGGTTAGTATGTTTCCTGTCCTTGTAAATTCTTCATTCCATATTTGTATGCTTCCACTTTACTCTTATGTTTCGAGTATTCATACGCACGGTAGAAAATAGAAATGCAAGTTTGCAACAGAGTTGTTCTGGTCCTTACCATTACTGTAATTATTATTGGCTTAGTTTGTTACGTTACAACTCCTTCAAGTTTAGTTATAGTGCTACATAGTTATCATTGGTAGTTCAGAGTTTTTGATACACTTGAAGTTGAGCATGATTAGGACATCATCAAATGCGATTGGATCGCTCAGAACTAACATGGTTAATGTGGCAGAGCTTTTACTGTAATGATCCGCTCCAAATATTTCATTTCATGACCGGGTGTTCTCTAGTAGTAAGTTTGACTAAATATTTACCGAGCCCTGAGCTCTATTAATCTGCTGTCCTTCCATTTCCCAGCCTTGATTGTTTAATCTAATGAAGTAATGATACCTCGTTTTCTGAGAGCTTCAGTCGTACTGGCCACTTGAAATTGTTTCAACATTGACAGGTAACAGCTTTGAAAGATTAAGTCGATAGTCTTTTATTTCTCGTATTTCTTCTGTGTATGTTCCCTTTTCCAGCTTTATCATGTGCCAGCACACAGCAGAAAATGATAACGACAGTGTAGATGTTCATGGTATTGATCTTGCATACGCATCAGCGAGGGATTTGACATACATCAGCTGACTCGTCTTATCATTCATTCATAGCTCTCGACTACTTGTAATTTTGTTGACAGGCATGTTTTCACAATTCGTAGTAATTTTAGTAGTACAAATTTCTGAACGTGCTTCAAGTTGTTTGCTGTTCCTCCTTCCTCCTGTGTAGTGATAATTCCATAAGAAGATCAAATGCTTACAAACTCGGATTAAAAAAAAATTAATTGCCTTTGTGTTGAATTTATTGAACTATGCATGCTACTTTCAGTCTGTCGCTTTTGCATATTCCTTTATTATCTGGTTTGGATTTGACCAGCTTTGTATAGGTGAAACTTATACCGACGCTTGGGTCTTGAGTCTCGTGGTTTCTGTGCAAGTCGTGTATTAGCTTATCTTTGACCATATCCTCATTCTTTGTTTGGCTGACATTTTGCTGTGTCTTCTGTCTTAAATGATGGGGGTGTTTATGTGGATGGGCAAACGACGAAAGTATCGTTAAATGTCATATTTCCATGGGACAGTGGGACAAGAAGGGATGAATTGCTTCATTCTTGTTGCTTTCATGCAAGAAAATATATAGTAATATGGTTGTAGCCCCTTTTTTTTGCAGTAGCTTTAGCTACTAGATAATAGATATAACTTTGATCCAAGTCTGAAATGGAGAGCATTTACTGGGAACCTTGTCATAGTTTTGTGGTATATCATTAGAGATTGAAAGTGTCTACAGTGCTGCTGATGTTATTCGTCAAAAAGGATACTCCGTAATATAATTTTTTTAGTCTGCTTTAAGAGATTATTATCTATGTATAATGAAACAAACTGATGGATGAATTCTCGAGGGAAGAAACCGTAAGTTGATATATATGCCATTTTCAGATGAAAGCTGAATATTTTGTTTTGTCACAATACCGTCCCGTAAGGAAGGTAAAGATTAAGATTCTTTTATTATGTTGAAAAATAAGTCCCAGATGCAGCCAAGAAATGTACACGTTGGCTTGAAGCTGTTCTAATTAATAAGGAAGTTAATTTTGCCAGTCCACTTTGTCTAGTTGATTCGTTAATTTCGAAGTGCTGCAAGTTCGGTAATGACTTTTTATAAAGTACATAGGAGGCAAAGGAAAAGAGTATGGTGGGTAAATCTGTGACTGATCTTTATCATTTTCTTACCAATTTGTAACAACTCACAACTTCGGTCGTTCCTCCAGGAAATGCAAATGGTGGAATAGGACGTGGAAAATATACACAAGGAAAAGAGCGGAGCAGTCCTATTAATTAACATTCCAAGGTGATTCTGTCTTTCTATTTAAGGATCTAATTTATCCTTGCAGATTGATAATTGTGCTCAAACTCTTATGCACAAGCTTCTGCCCTTCCTCCGTCTCAAATCTTCTTCTCTCTTCTTTTTCCCTCGATATGGGGACTAATTGCTACTTCAGGCCAGTCACGAGATGTAGCAGTGAAAGACGTTCAGATCAGACAGTGGTAGCAGACCTAGACGGCACCCTCCTGTTGTCATCAAGTTCATTCCCTTACTTTTTTCTTGTTGCTCTTGAAGCTGGAAGCCTTTTTAGAGCACTTATACTTGTGTTATCAGTACCTCTCATGTACTTACTGTCCTTTTTTGTTTCAGAAGCTACGGCAAACAAGTGACTCATTTTCATAGCCTTTTCTGGACTTAAGTTAAAAGATATTGAACTCGTGTCGAGGTCTGTCTTGCCTAGGTTTTATGAAGATGACGTTCATCCGGAGGCTTGGGGCATATTTGATTCATTCGGCAAGAAATACATAGTTACTGAGTCCCAGGATCATGGTTGAACCCTTTTCCAAAATGTTTCTAGGGGCTGACAAGGTTCTTGGCACAGAGTTACAGATCACAGATTCCGGGAGAGCAACTGGATTCGTTGCGAAACCTGGACTTATGGTTGGTCAGCAGAAAAGAGATGCGGTCATTAAGGATTTCGGTGCAAATTTTCCAGATGTAGGCATGGGAGATCAAGTTTCTGATTACCCTTTCATGTTCTTATGCAAGGTCAGGCCTCGCAGTTTCTCACTTCTTTCAGTTCAATGTCTCTGAGCATTGAATGAGTCCAGTTACTATGTATCTAGGAACTGTTAGTGTTAATCAGTTTCTGTTCAAGTATATATTTAATTCTTGTAGACTGTGAATAATCAAGAGATACTGAAACAAATTTTACCTCTTGCAGGAAAGTTACATAGTACCAAGAACAAAGTGCCAGCCACTACCAAGAAAGAAGCTCAGAAGCCCTTTGATAATCCACGATGGCCGGTTGGTTCAGAGACCTACGCCTTTGGTTGCTCTTTTGACCTTATGGATGCCGTTTGGTTTTATTCTTGCCTCAGTGCGACTATTTCACTGCTTGCCTTTACCGAAGAGTGTCGTCCACTATAGTTGCCAGCTTTCTGGAGTGAAGCTTATAATTAAAGGTACCCATCCACAGCCTGCAGCAAAGGGAAGAAGTGGAGTCGTCTTTGTCTGCAATCACCGTACAGTTGCAGATCCTCCATTGATAGCCATTGCGTTCGGGAGAGAGCTAAGTTGTGTTACATACAGCATAAGCAAGTTCACTGAGATGATAGCGCCAGTGAAAGCAGTTGCTCTGTCGAGAGAAAGGGAGAAAGATGCAGCTCAGATCAAGAAGCTGCTGGAGGAAGGTGAGTTGGTAATTTGCCCCGAGGGTACCACTTGCAGGGAACCGTCCCTACTGAGATTCAGCCCTCTGTTTGCAGAGCTGACAGAAAGGATCGTGCCAGTTGCGCTTAAGGTGAGGCAGAGCATGTTCAACGGGACAAGTGCGCGGGGATACAAGTGGTTGGATCCATGCTTTCTGTTCATGAACCCGGTACCAACTTACCAGTTCACGTTCTTGGATCAGCTTCCTGAAGAGATGACCTGCAAAGGAGGGAAATCGGCCATTGAAGTTGCAAACTACATCCAGAAGGTACTTGGTGACACTTTGAGATTTGAGTGCACGAAATTGACTAGGAAGGACAAATATGCAATGCTTGCAGGAACAGACGGCTGCGAAGGAGGGGGACTGAGATGTTGAAGTTAGTTAACCGTGAAGAATGCTTACGTATGGAAAAAACAAACAAAGGGTTTTTAGTGCATTTGAATAATAATTGGACCTTTTGGTTTACAGACAACTTAGAAGGGGTGTGTTGCTTTCTTCTCTATCGACAGACTATTCCATCTTTATATAGTTCCCCAAGTAACATACGCATGGCGTGTTGCGAATTGTGATGCGTTTGTAATTCAACCGTTTGTGACAGTTATGTGTAATTTTCTTTTTTCTACATCAAACCAAATTATTAGGATAACCCATTTGTGTTCTAATCATTAAAATACTTTTTGATCATTAAATTTTTTTCTGTCTATTTCACAGTTAAGATTTTTTTATAATTTTTTATTCATTCAAGAGATTTATTAAATCCAATTTATTTTCCTTTTATTTGTTATTTTATAACTATTTTTTTAATCCCACATAATTTCTCATGTTTTCAGTAATGATTGTTTCTCTTTTTCTTTCTTTTTTCTTACGTCGCCTCAGCAACGTTTGTTTTTTTCGTCGACAACCTTTTTTCATGTTTGGTTATTTGATCGTCGTTTATGATCACTCTTTCTATTTCATCTATTTGAGGCTACTTTGTTTTAACACTTGCCTCCCTAATTTTTTGTTTTTCTCAGATTTTGCTTATTATTTAATTCTCCGTTGAACAATTTTTAGTAGGAGTCTTTCAGTTTTTTCAATTTTTTTCCTTCCTACTGTTTATTCCTTTTCTTTCATACTTCGTTCTTGCTGAATTTCTTTTTTTTATATATGGCATGAATGTTGTTGGATATGCACTTTCATCTACTTCTTCTTTCAATTCCACTTCGCCCCCCCCCCCCCCTCCTAATTCCCCTTATTGGTACGTTGTGTACCTTCTTTATCTGTTAAGTACTGATTTGATTACTTAACTTTTTTCCTATGTTCCTTTTAAATGTATTTGAAAATTCTCTAATTTTAAATTTTTTTTCCCAAACGTCGTTGAATTTAATTCCTCTGATGATGAAATCGATGAAGGTACCAATTATTACGTTTTAGTACCATTTGTTGTTTTTGTTAAAAATGTTTAAGTAACAATTTCTAATCATTTTTACTTAAATCTCTAACCATTAATAAGTGCATATCTGCACACACCATTGGATTCATCGTTTCCTTTTTCATTTTCTTTTGCGCGTCTTCAATTCCAACATGAAATTGTGCATCTACAATTTGGCACCAATTGAATTTCTTTAGCTGATCAACAGTTCTACTACAACGTGTTGGAAGGATCTTCAAGTTAGCATCTAAATAAGACCGAGGGCAAAGAAGAACGGCGAAAAACATAAACGATCATAACACTTTTTCACATGATGGGATCTTCTTCACTTTCAAGGTAGTTCTGTAGAACTTTCTGTAAAATTATTTCCTTTGCTCTCCCTCAAACTGGAATGCGATGTCGAGCTGCAACTGCATGCACACCACTACTTTTATAGTACACAATAGCATCATTTACACTCATCGTTCCTCTTGGTATGGAACACACTTTTTGTACATCAGCTTCTGTGATGGTGAGAGGGTCATCCTTGATGAAGAAGAAGGACTTTCTTCTTAGATCATAAGCCTCCAACGCCCATCAGTTGAAAAACTCGCACATTCACCCAATTTCAACCAACAAAACACCACCAAATTTCATCTCTTCAAAAGCATGTATCTTTGGAGGAGACGTGAATTTCAAACTCAGCAAATCTCTGATCCTTTTCGGGCTACACCGACAACGAACAGCAAACACCTTCGAGTTCCCCTACGTTTAATTGGAACATATAACTAAATTATGACAATGATCTACATTAATATTTCACTGAACTAAACGATTAGAAATCTGCAATTTACCTCTTTTTTCCTCTCATTTTCTCCGTATTAATCCCTATCTGTTTTCTCATCGCTCTCTTCCGGTGGGTCGCCATCTTCTGAGGTTGAAACCCTCACATGCCATCCAAGTCTTAATACCTATTTTATCATTCAAAACAAACAAACAATTTCAATATCAAATTTTGAGATAACAAGTTTGAAACCTATCTACTTATCCATTATGTAACTTTCCACCGTTTCATAAACCAATACCACAACTACAAACAAGGAACCATATGGCACTTTTCATGAATAAGAGTACATAACATACAACCCTAGCTTAGTACTACCTACCTTGTACTTTCCTCAAAATTAAGGAACCACGCGTCCGAAATTTCCTAAACAAGTCCCACATAACGAAACAAACTGATATCACTATAATCAGGTTCCTAATCAGTCGAAACCCCTAACAAACCTACTAATACTAACCTCTGCTCTTGATTTGGGTTGTTGCATCTTGTCTCGAGCACTCGAATCTTGAACTTTTTTGCACGGAGAGGTCGTGTCTTCCATCAATCTATCCCCTCGCGATGGTTGTTACCGTGAATGACTGCGAGTCATTCAAGATGAAGCAGAGCGTATTGGATGCATTTTCGCCCGCTTGTACTGAGTAGGAAGACTCAGAAGTTAATGTCGATTGAAATCATAACGAACTGGGAAAAATTAGGGAACTAACCTGTTCCTACTAGTACAATGGCTTGGAGGAAACTATAATTCAAGCCTCCAGTCTTCAACGACTCTGATTACTCTGCATTAGAAGAAATCGCGATGGATTAAAAATCATGTGAAGGAGGATAGAAATCGACATCATTGGACGTTTCATTCGATTCAAAAAACAGTGACAATGTGGGTTTTACCTTTTTGGGTTTGCTATTGTTGAGGAGGCGGTCGCCGCTGGCGCTATCAAATGACGGAAGCTAGTTGGAATTATTCACCGCCAACCATGGCAGTTTCCGTTCCAGTGGAGAGAAAAGGGAAATTTTTTTTGGCAAATGTAAGTGGGCGGTTTTCCGTGATATGGATAAAGGAGACGGGATTTCTGGGATATCATTATTATTTTTTTAATAAGTACCTTTTCATCTTCATACCTTTTTTAATGTGAGCCATTGAATAAGGTACCTAAAATCCTAAGGGCTAATAAAAGTATTCTAACCATTAAGGCACCTCTTAAGTATCCTAATAATATTACTTTCACATCAAATAACCATTGTCCATTTTATTAAGTGTGAGGGTACCATCTATGGCGAGAAACAGATCCTTTGCTTTACTTCCCAGCCAAATTGTTAATGAGCATATGGGGAAACCCTCATTGCATCTAAAAATTATGTTCTGCTTTTGCAGTTCCAACACACAACCTTCTCATTGATGTATGTTATTTTTGCTCTAGGAGATCACAACGACTATCCCTTATCACCCACATTCCGCTTCTTAATTAAATCTCCACCTGCAGATATGGCTACCTTTACCTTGACATCTAACAACCAATTTCTCAAGACCTTTCGAAACTCTCCTGACATATACATGTTTGATTGCCAAGGCCACCTAACTTCCTTCGACATCATCCTCTCCCCTCCTTCCACTGGTCATTCCATGCCAGAATCGGTGATTCCACACAGTACACCTCCTTGGAACTGTTCGATACCTCCATCCATGGCGACGTTTTGTCCCACCTCGCATTAGACCTCACCTTCAAATCCAATTCTCTAACCTTTTACCTCATCTTCAACCGTGAGGGCCTCTATTTCCTCTCGGTTGGCGACGCTGTGGTGAAAAGGGTTAGGGTCAACGTTTGGTTGGTCAAAGTACGGTGTCAGACCACCGAATGGCACCATTTGGAACAAGTTCGACATGTGTGACCGGAGTATTGTGGTGGACTTTGAAGGGATGAAGAATGCCTTGTCGGAATTGAGGGTGAGGGAGGCAGAGATGTCCAAGGATTTTATTAACAAAAGCAAAGCGTTGAAAATTTGCAAATCGCAGTTGATGGAGCATGGTAAAGAGCTGGCGGAATTGAAAGAGATGAAGAACGATCATCATGATCAAGTGAAATGGGAAACGAAAGGGATTAAGGACAAAGAAGAGGCAAAGAAGCAAGAAGGGATGATCTGGAAGAAAGTGGCAGAAGAGAAAGATGAAGAGCATAGGAAGGTGAGGATGGAGTTGGTTTTGAAGATGAAGCATGCGGATTACGTGAAAGGTGCAGTGAATTTGTTGATTAATTCAATGTGGGATTTTAATAAAGTTTCGCGTCGGGAAATCGTATGTTACTGATTGCTGTCGAGCCAACTGGATGGTAATGAACTGGTTATCTGAACCGAGGTGTTGTTACTGATCAATGCTGGAGCAATTCCGAGCAGATTACGGATTTGGTAGCAGAGCAATCAAGTTATGCTTCTAAAAGATGACATACATATTTGTAGTACTTACATGCATTGCTTCGCAAGTAATTTGTTTATACGTGATCAAACATTTATAAGTACATTTTATTGAAAAGTGGCCTATTGCCATATGTTCCTCTGCCCAATCACATCTTCCTCTTCAAACTCCATCTCCAATTCATCTTCCTTTCTAAGATTTATCAGTTATCACCAAAACCATCTTCCTTCTTTGGATCCATCTCCGACTCCAGTTCGAAGCGGAAGAAAGAAGTCATTTGACGAATGAACTAAATCCCTATGTCCATCTACCCATAAGAAAACACAAATCGAAAAAATTCCTTACCTTGTTTGTTCATTGTTGGTTCGAGTTCTAGTACCCGTGAGAGAGTTAATGTTTGGTCGAAAGAAGATCTAAGTTAGGTAGGAATCTAATGGCGTCTAGGCGAGTTCAAGTTGGTCAAGGTCATTGAAGCGATACCAGCTTCCCAAAAACTTCTATATCATGTCGGTATATGATTGTATTATGTCAAATGGATGTGACGTCAGTTTCGTTTGCATCATTATTGACGTTGTTGAAATTCTAACAGAAAATTTGATCATCTAGCTAGATTTAACCGAAAACCAAAATTATTGGCCTTTTAACAGGTATTTGGTGTAATTATCTTTCTTTTTTTGTTAGAAGATATAAGGTACAGTTCTTTATGAAAAGGAAAGCAAGTGACACAATTTTCCATTCCTAATAGAGAATTGGCTGATGACGAAGAAGAAGAAGATAGAGACACGAATGGCGGACCCGAACATCAAAAGGAGATGATGGCGATGAAGAAGTTTTGGGAAGTAATAAAAAAATATTGAATCCCTAAACCACGTTCTAGTATTCGAATTAGACAACGCTCTAGGTTGAGTGAATTACTAAACTGTCTTTGAGTAAGTTTTGAAAATTTATAAGAAGTTCAATCTTCGACAAATTCAATCATTCTCAAACTCGAAATCTGAAAGTTGACAAGAACTTGAAGATCCTAACTCGAAGATCCGATGAGGAATTGAAGATCCGACCTTAAAGATCGACGACTTTCCGATCAGGTAACCCGAGAAAATCCAAGTTGCAATTCGAGAATAAGTTCAAATTAAAAAAATTAGGGCCGAACGGACGGCGGCATTCCCTCTGGGTAGCCGCATTTCGACGGAACTTTTTTATATTTTATTTGGGCCAAACCGACGCCAGGGGCCGTCCGCCGTTCGTTCGGCCAATTTTTTTTATATCTTTAATTATATTATTGTAATTAGTGAAATTTGATAGATTTAAATAGTAATTAGTAGATGTAATTAAAATGGTAATTAGTAGAATTGTGTAGGTGTAATAAAACTAATTACCTCCTGATTAATTAAGTTTATATTTGAACATTTTAGTATAATATAAATAATAATTAATTCAATAATTAGTGCTAATTAGTTAAGTTTAGATTTTATAGACATGTAATTAACTAGATATATAATTTCGTTAAATATAGTTTGTGAATAAAATGGCAAAGACAAAAGGTGGCGGTAAGCAGCATAGCACTGACCCGGCTTACCATATAGAGGAAGAGACTGATGGAATTCAAAAACTGTGAGGGAATGACAAGTCAATGGAAATTATTGATAAGCTTGCAGAGTGCGAGATTACTGCTTCGAATCGGAGAGAAGCAGAGAAGAAGAAGAAGAAATAGAAAATCTATGAGACCCCCGAGTCTTTCCCTCCAATTAGGGTTCTGGTACGTCACGATGGACATGATAGACCTCCATCCCCCGATAGGCCCGTTAGACCCCCCCCCTTTTCTGACTTCAAATCGGAGATTTATACCAGATGACGGCAAGGAGGAGTTGCTCGATGGTTATGAGTCGAATACTTTTCCGCCTCCACCGTTTAGGGTTTTCACATGGTCGTCCTATGCATCAGCGAGCGTTGGGGTTACAGTTGGTAGAGATGCTCGTTTTGCTCCTATCACGAGTACACGAAATGCCCCGATAGATGAGGAGGTCGAGACTACTGGGGTCAGAGGAAACCTTTCGCGTACTTGAAAACTTGATGCGGGGATAGAGGTTGGTGGCCCGATTGCGACGAGTGTGATTCCCAATTTCGGGGTCACATTGCACATTATATGTGGGAGGTCGGTCTAGAGTACCGAACCATCCTCGATTTCAAATTCTACACTCGTCCAGGTTATCTCATGCATGAGATGAGATTTCAGCCTCATACACCGACACTTGAGATGATGATGTCTACCTCAAAACTTCTCCACTTGGGTTGTTTTGGTATGATCGATACGCTGGACAAGGCTCCGATTCATGGTTTTGTTGAGAGGTGACAGCCAGACACTAACACGTTTCACACATTTCTCTACTTCAGTCTTGGATTCATGAGTATTTCCCTAGTGCTCGTGCTGCTAGAGTAGTGTGCCAAGAGCGGGACAAGGTAGAGGCCTTAGTTGGGTGGTGGAGCTGTGACGAGAAGTTAGAGCTATCCTACGAGTTCATGCACCATAGGTTGGAGTATTACCATCGTTTGATTGATGATATGACCACAAGTGATGTGATATGGTTTCCTTTTGGCCCATGACCCGAGGTGTAGGTGCCTGATTCTGTGTTCCGTGGAGTGATTCGTTTTGCTACCACTACCGAGTACTACGATCTGACTCGTATCGTTAGGCAGTTTGGCTACGCGTAGATGATTTCAGGGCTTATCCCTGCTCCTGCCAGCGCAACTAGGTCAGCTGAGCCTAATAGATACGTGGTTGAGTGGGCTGACACTACCGATAGAGCATGGGGGACGAAGACTGGTCCTGACTGATGCCATTTTAGTCTTTGTTTCCACGTGTTGATGATGTGATCAATGTCGATCCATGATACATGTATTGTGTCGACGCCACAGCCACCCGTGCATCCTCCACCCGCTCCCTACTGATGCTCTCGTACCAACGGATATGGTAAGTATGTTTTTAATTACTTTTGGTTAGATTTTGTAACGGTATGTCCGCGATTGTTGACTGTTTCCTTTTTCCCTCATACAGCTAGCTTAAAGGGTATTGGTCCATATGCATCTCTACCTTGTCAGTTTGATGAAGCAGGAGTACAATTTTGATGCCGAGTATCAGGGCGCGGTCGAGCAGCAGCATTGTAGTGTAGCAGACATGTATGTTGACTTCTACCATCAGAGACCATACCCCTAGACATTGTTCACGTTTCTATCTATGTTATGTATGAGAAGTCATGTATTTATGTTTGTTGGTATTTGCTGTTATGGACGAGACCATGTTGTCTTTGACATTATGTATGAGAACATTATTTTTTAATAAGAAATGGTAATAAAAAACACAATTTTCTAGATTGTTCAAGTACATCAAAGTAAATTACCCAAATACATTAAGCGGTTATTATAGAAACGAGAGTACAATGTCATTAAGTTTGAGGTGGAACCATTAACTCGTACGTTTGCATGCTCCCGACGGTACATTGTGCCCAACCAAGCTGCTTTCACACTATCATCGGCCCAAAAATGCCACATTTGACTCACCGGCAGAATTGGAAGTACCCCATCACGCACATCCAAATATAAGCAAACTCAGTGATCACCGTTGCACACTTGGTACGTCACACCCACCGGCTCCGGTGTTTCTCTGATTTTTAACGGGAGAAATGTCTCTCCATACGGGATACCACATCCCCCCATCTTGAACACGATGTATGTCCAATTGTGCGTAGTTGTAAATCTAAAGAGGTCCATATTTCATAACCACCATGGTCTATCACATGGTGTGTTTCATAGCCATCCTAGTCTTTCTAGAACGGTTCCTAGCTATCTGTCATACACCTTGTTATACCAGCGTCCCCATTACACATGGACGTGATCCATAACCTCCTAACGCATAGCCACGTATTGATGTTGGTCACCGTCGGTGACCGAGTGGGACACACACCTAAACCCGCAATGACCGTCACCAATAACATCAAACACGTTATTCAGTACTGGCCAGAGCCCGTAAGGGATATACGAGATGAATGGTAGCACTAGACGTGGAGCTCCATCAAACAATTAGGACGGTTATTCACTATATGAATGTGGGGATAAGATTGTTTTGGGTAAAAACTACACACCTCTGTTCGGAATATAACTTGCCTGATGAGTTCTCGACATGTTTGGTGTGGGTGTAGCCTTTTGCGGAGTTAAACGACCTGTTAAGTGATTTACTTGTGTTAACACAGCTAAAAAGCAACAAACACGTAACTGAGTATAAAAAGTACGAACCTGACTTGGTTTTGCCCTTGGTTGGGGTACAATGAGCACTCGCATGCTCGTGGTAAGAAGGTTCCGCCCATCTATCTTGCGTGCACATGACCTACCCTTAGGGGCCTCAGACTTCTTAGACTCTTTCGTGCCGTCTGATTCTCGTTGGTACTAGATACGAACCAATGTAGTCAAAGCACGTACAGTAGGCCCACCTCTATCACAAATCCACTGGACCATCCCGCTGAGGATGTTGCGGTTTGTCGCGGTTTGTCGCGTCATGGTCTTTTCACTTCGCACTGTCTACAGGTGACGGTATTCCAATGATCGCCAAAAGTGGTGGAGGTGGTATGGTTTCAACTCAACCCCATCCGATCCATAGATTCAAGCCTACAAGTACAAGGGAGGCCATGTGTATCTTTGATCACATAGTCACAATCATCCTCATTCGATAATGTGTCATTCACCAGCTCAATCCCCCAAAGGCTAACTTCATTTTTTAGATACGTAAACGGTCGTCTGTACGAGAAACGATGAGCCTAAGCCGGCCAAATAACTAGTTACTTAAACGCGAACAAAGAACTAGTTACTTAAACACAAAAAAGTAACTAGTTACTTAAACACAAAAAAGTAACTAGTTACTTAAACACGAACAAATAACTACTTACCTAAACATGATTAAATAACTAGTTACCTAAACATGATTAAATAACTAGTTACCTAAATATGATTAAATAACTAGTTACCTAAACAATAACAAATAAATTACCTTGCTATGTGATTCATCTATAGGTCGTTGCACTTCTATAACTTGGCCCTCGATTGAAGCATGATATCCCTCATATAGTGTGTCAAGTCCTTGATTGAAAGAGTTGTACCATGTTTTGAGAGACGAGTGTTGGAACTTCACCCTATTCGTACTCTTACACCTAATATGGAAAACCTCGTTGGTGTTGCAATGGGCCCACTGAGTCTTATACGGTAACCACTCGCTTCCTAAGTACTACATCAATCCTCTAACATTAGCTCAATCACTTATGATCATATCTTCCCACTCCATTTAGAACTCTGCATCTGTATGTGCATACAACACCTTATTCCACCTACCATGCACGAAAGCCTCAGCCATTTCCGCATTAATCATGATGTACTTAATCTTTGCCTTGATATTCCTCTTCATGTGCCAAATGCACAGTAAATGGGGAGTCTTTAGAAAGATAGTATGGAGTGTCGCAGCCAAACCTTGCTGCTTATCAGTCATAAATGCAGTAGGTTTCCACCTACCCAACATCAAAGTCAGACATTCCAACAACCAAATATAAGACTCTGTTTTTTCATTCTCAATGAATGTGAACCTGGTGCTAAAGTTCTTCCTCACCAGGGTCACACCAACTAACTGGATCACTGGCTTCCTATAGATGTTGGTGTTAAAAGTCGAGTCACACAAAATACCATGAGCTAACCATTTGGACACATTCGGGGTGGCTAAGAAACAGATGAACAAGATTGTCCTCATCATCCTTTAAGTACTGAACAAAATAACCTAGTTTGGTAGCTTTACGCAAAGTCCATTCCATCATATCCAAACCATCTAATTTCTCCTTCCTAATCTTGTATGACTCGTTGTAAATTTGATTCATATTATGACAAGTGTTGAACTTCGTAGAGAATACCTTATCTTATTCGGATGTGTATGAATCCCCACCATATCTCGAATATCTTTTTTCGTCTCATCTGATAACGGATTGCTTTGCATGCTGACTTCAGTAAAAAGAATCAAAGGATGATTGTGGTACCCTTCGATTTATCAGGATTCTTGATGGCTCCAACTCCGTCAATAAAAAACTTCCACTCGCAATCTACCACCATTGACCGTACAACAAGTCTGAATGGGCAATTACACTTCTTTGACTTCGTCGCCCGTTTCGGCGGATCTGAACCCTCATACTTGCGAACAGGTTTACGTGAGCAAAACTGATACACCCGACACTCCTTTTCTGAGTCATTGCTTTTGTTGGACTCATTGATCAACTGGAAATTAAGCGCTATAATAATATGTCCTACAAATCCTGTCCCTTTTCTGAATTATTGTAATGTAAAACATTGTCTAATTCGAAAATTAGGACGTCGTTTAGTAACCTCATAAAAAATGAAAAGATGGCCAAGTAGTACCGAAGGGGAGTCTGTCGTACAAACCCTGTCCCTGCGAGAGAGAGTATATGCTCAGTTGCTCACATGCGCTTCTTTTTTGATGCTATGCTCTTCTTAATTATCTTGGAACCTCAGAATATCCATTGCCATTGTACCTTCTGAGATTCTTTCACAGCTATCTGTGCTAATAATTAAGTGAAACATATCCGTCCCCCAATTCCATTTTTCTCTTCTATTAATCAGCAATCATCAACTTCTTACCCACCAGTACCTCCTCTCTCACTCTCTCTCGATTTCTGCCTCTCTATATTATAGTCATCCTCCTCATAAATCATAATAATGTCTCCTTCTTCTCTCTCTATAAATCCCGCTCCCTCTCTTTCTTTCCCCGCAACTAATCCTTCTGTTTCCTTCAAAGTCTCCAGCTTTAGGCATCTAACAACCAAACCCAACCCCCAATTTGGGATACATAATAGTCGCTTATTTCTTGGCAAGAGGAACATAAGGAAATCCAGTGTTGTTGTTGTTGTTAGAGCTGAAGAAGGAGAAGGAAGTAGCAGTCAGGATATGACTATCACTGAGTATATCAAAGTCGAAGAAGAAGAGGAAGAGGGTCCTCCCCTTATGCTTGATTCTGAGGCCAATTCCAGGCCTCGTCGCATTGCCCTCTTTGTAGAGCCTTCTCCTTTTGCGTAATCTCTCTCTCATCTCTCCCTCTCGTTGAAAAGATTTTGACTTCCGTGGTATTATGGATCTAATCTATTTGGAATTTCTCCCATTCCATTGCTTACCTAACTAAATTAGGACATTAGCTGTATGCCAGTAATTGGTCATTTCTTATTTTCTTCCGTGAAAATTGGCGATGCTTATAAGGTTTAGCTGTCGTCCAATAGGTTTCAGTGAACAAGTCCTCTTCATTTTGTGCTTTTGTGGTACTGTGGTGACATTTTACTTTAGTCCAGTTTCTGCAGATTGTTTATATATGAAGCTCCTCCTGCCAGAGGAGATAACATGACTCACATGCGCTTTCTCTCTGTAATACAAGTCATTAGTCAATTCCCATCTTGCCTCAACATTATGGGAAATTTTTTCTTCTTTCTTGATTATGATTTCAGTACTATTTCTCCTTACTGTGACCTCAAAGGTTCATGAAGACCACTCATGATTTTCACTCCTGATTCACTCCCATCTTGCAGGTACGTATCCGGATACAAAAACCGTTTCCAAAATTTTATCAAATACTTGCGCGAAATGGGGGACGAGGTAATCTTCATTGTCCTTTGAATTAGATATTCTGTTTTTCCATAACCACCATATAACATACGACTTCCTAGCTTGAGACGTCACTAGCTTGTTCTTTTTACAGGAATATTGTTTTGCTTGAATTTAAGTCTTCAGTAATGAAAAAAAATACAACTTAGATTTACTTAAGCTTTGCTGTTATTGATTTATGTTTCTTTCTATAGCTTGGACAATACATATTTCCAGGTATCATATCATTCTGTGCATGATACAGGTGATGGTTGTGACGACACACGAAGGAGTTCCCCAAGAGTTCTATGGAGCGAAATTGATTGGTTCACGGAGGTAAAATAAAGTCATTTGAGCATGTTAAATTTAGAGAGGAAAGTTTGAGAATTGCTTCTTCGTCTTATTATTTACGAATAGGTTATATTCTCATATATATACACGATCTGCAGATCGTATGTTAAACTCCTACCTAAAGTAGGGGATTCTCTAGAATATAGACTTACTATATGAGTCAACTACAAAATCATCTAAGAGGCAGCTAACAGCTATACACGTAATTTCTATATCTATAATTTCAACAGAGCATTCACTTTATGAAGTGCTTAGACTTGTGGTTTTAGGCTCCAAACTCACAGCTTTAGTCTCCATTTTCTGCAGCTTTCCTTGTCCCTGGTATCAGAAAGTACCCTTGTCCCTAGCACTTAGTCCTAGAATCATATCCGAAGTTGCCAGATTCAAGCCGGATATAATACACGCATCTTCCCCAGGAATAATGGTAGGTGGTCTGTTTGACGACTTGAAAACATTATACGTTGCTCTAGTTTTTTTAGACATGTTGACAATTACAACCTTTGCATTAGGTTTTTGGCGCCCTTGCTATTGCAAAAATGTTGTGTGTTCCCATAGTGATGTCTTATCATACTCATGTCCCTGTGTAAGTTTTGTACTTCTAATTATTGGTCAATCCTAATTATTGTTTGTTCACTTTATTCATTAGTTCAGAACTTAAAGATTGATTCTTGATCCATTTTGATCAGATACATCCCAAGATACACTTTTAGTTGGCTGGTGACACCTATGTGGATGGTCATAAGTATGTCAGCTTATCATCTTTTTTTCCTCTTTGTTGAATCTTACAGCTGGATGCTTTATGTTTCTGAGCCAACGATTGAAATAGTTGTTGTCTTTGTTACCAGAGTTCCTTCACAGGGCTGCTGACCTTACGTTAGTTCCTTCAGCTGCCATTGGGAGGGATCTCCTGGAAGCTCAAGTGTCAACAGGTAAAGACTTGCGTTTCACTGAATCGCTGTCTTTGCAGGCTTCAATCTACGAACTGACCCTGGTTTTGTTTGCTAATGGCAGCTAATAGGATTCGTCTTTGGAATAAAGGTGTTGACTCTGTGAGCTTCAACCCTCGTTTCCGCTCTCACGAGATGCGAGTGAGATTAACGTAAGGCCTTGCTTCCAGACCATTTATTAGTCAATAGTTCTATACATATATCCAGTCCTCTCAATGATGGTGCTTTTGGTGGTCTAAACAGCAATGGAGAACCCAAGAAACCATTGATAGTCCATGTTGGCCGACTGGGAGTTGAGAAGAGCTTGGAATGCTTGAAAACGTAGTGCCATTCCTTTGTTTTCTTTGTCCGCCTCTTTAAACTAGACATAACCAGCATCCTGCTAACTTCTTATTGAATGTCAATGACCAGAGTGATGGATAGGCTTCCAAATGCTAGGATTGCTTTTGTTGGAGATGGCCCATACAGGTACAATATTGATGATTTCTAGACTCTTGAAACCAAAACTTCATACATTGGCCACTTAGTGAATGGAATTTCCATCTGCTATTGACTCTGTTGGCAGAGAGGAGCTGGAGAAGTTGTTTGAAGGGATGCCTGCTGTATTCACTGGAATGTTGGGAGGAGAGGAACTTTCTGAAGCTTATGCAAGTGGAGATGTCTTCGTCATGCCTTCTGAATCAGAGACCTTGGGGCTTGTGGTTCTGGAAGCAATGTCTTCTGGAATTCCAGTAGTTGGAGTTCGAGCTGGAGGCATTCCAGATATAATCCCACCAGAACAGGATGGTAAAATTGGGTTCCTATACAGCCCCGGGGATCTTGATGAATGCGTGAACAAGTTGGAAACTTTGATCAATGACCATGAGCTGAGGGAAACCATGGGGATAGCTGCAAGGTTAGAAATGGAGAAATATGATTGGAAGGCAGCCACTAAGGTAATCCGCAACGAGCAATACAATGCAGCCATTTGGTTCTGGCGCAAGAAAAGAGCACAGCTCCTCAGACCTCTGCAATGGCTGGTAAAGAGGATCTTCCCATCTCCAGAAATTACATATCGGTAGTACAAACGTACACGACGTCTCCAACTATAAAAGGAGGTTGATTGCTGCTGCTACTTGGAGGGCAGACCGGCAGAAAGAACCAGACTGGGGCTTCTTTGTGAGAGATGCAGTCGTTGCTATTTGTTTAAATATTGTACTATTGTATAACCAGGAAAATCCGGAGTGACATTGATGGCGTTTGCAAATATGTGATGACTTGTTGCTTACTGCTTAGCAATTCAAGAAGAAAAAACATGAAAGAGAAGCTTGAAAAGTTAGGAGATTCCCCAAATCAAAATCGAAAGGCAACGGAGGAAGAATTCGGAAACCCAACGCAAAATATGGAAAAACGGAAAAAAACGCCGAAACGAGCAGACACGGGATGAAACGTCTTGGTTTCCCAAACAAAATTCGAAACGCAACGGCGGTCTGCTCAGTGAATCTGGAATTCCACGCAAAAGGAAAAATACAATCAGAAACGCAAAACGTTTCGAATTCTCAAACTAAAACCGAAACGCAATAAATTGACGAGAACGGTATATTGACGATATGGCAGTAAACCGCGAAAGTTATATGGTATATTGACTTTTTGCGATATATTGACAGTCCCCTGAATTTGGATATAAGTTTTTTTTAGTCACTGTACTATTTAGTTTTACAATCTGTACCTAATATCTGCGGCTGGGCTGCCTTATCAGGCCCAAGTTTGCCCCATGTTGGACCCGGGTCCACAGACACAAATCGAATTTTCCAAGAAAGACAATTAAAAACAAAAGTGGCCTGCTGCAAGTCTTCCAATAACAGATGGTTCCCCCATCTTCTCCGTTGAAAGTTTCTGCAAAAACCAAAAAAAAAAAAACATATATGTAACGTTACAATTGAACATGCAAATAAGTTACTCCGGCATCATTTCAAACTATCCCAGGATACAGGCAAATGTTGTACTACCTTGTACAATTCGTAACTGGAAAGCTATAATGTACGATTCGAATAACCTGAAGCAACAACTCAATCAGACTTGGTGCATAGAGCCTCACCGCCATCACCATTATTAAAGGAGAGAAAACTCGATCAGTTGCACAGAAATCTCTTCTTCTTTTCCAATTGATGCTAGAGCCTGTTGAGTAAATGAAGATTCTACAATATCATTAAGATAAGAATAATATCCGCTCCAGTGTCCATTAATCCCATCAATTCATCACTACTCTTTTTAACTATAGCAAATAAGATACACAGAAACTCTTCATGTCCGTCATATAACATAACTTCACTAATTAATAGGTTCATAACAAACCTTGTCAATCTGTGTTTTTTGTTTTGTTTTGTTTTGTTTTTGTTTATGTTGTACATATTTTCAGTTTTCTGTCATGTACATCTAGGATATTTGTTTTCTGATAATAAATAGTATGATTCATAAGCCAAATTAAAAAAGAAAAAACATGGTATGATTCATAAGCCAAATTAAAGTAGCAAAAGGTGAAGTTGCACTATTTCTGGAGACTGGAATTGGAGTTATCCTCCCTCAATCACATATCGGTCATCCCTTCTGTGATCTCTTGTAAATATTCGAACCGATCGATTTGGTGGGTTAATATCTGCTAGCCAGCTGGAACCAATTAATTGATTTTGGTACTAGCTAAGCTAGTAGTAGTAATAGTAGTGATACGAATCAAAGGGGGCTACGTGATGGAGTGATTTACTAATGTGGTTGTGTTGACTTTGGGTTGGAATCTTTAATAAAGATGTTTCCTTTCCTTTGTGGATAAAAACGTTAGCATTCTCCGTCAAGATTGATTATATAGGGTTTGGTGTGGGTTTCTTCATGTATTGTCTGCCACCATGTCTACAATCCATTCGTGCACTCCCACAAATAAAGGGTAAAGCATAATACAGTGGGGGGTTTGTGACTCGTTTAATTATGAAACACATATGATATGATATGCGAGTGCTGGTTGAGAATTTATAGGTGATTAACTATAGGTGAATTTTTCAGTATACCTGATATATCGAAATTTTCGGTATGTCCAGTTTGTTTTGGTAACATAAATCCATTACCATCGTCCATTTTCAGTTTGCCATCTTGACGGTTCACAATTATTCAAATATTAAATTTTTATTTCACATTTTATTTTTGATCTCATATGTTTTCTCACACAACTCCGAAAAATGCAGCAAGATAACAAAATCCCGGTGCTTCAAAACAAGACTTGGGACATTCTGCAACTGAAAAACCAAACAAAACACCATGTATGGCACCCAAAATGACAGCAAAAAATAGCAGCAACAATTTTAATTAAACCACATGAAATTTTTTATTTGAAATCACATGAAATTTTGGATCAATTACAATCCAATTTCAAATCGCAAACTGAAATCAAAAATAAAATGTGAAATAGAAATTTAATATTTGAATAATTATGAACTGTCGAGATCGCAAATTGAAAATGGACTATGGTGATAAATTTACGTCACCAAAAAAAACTGGACACCAAAAATTTCGATATACCAAGTATACTGCAGAATTTACCATAACCATATCTCTTGTTTAGTTGTCCTTGTGATCCTGAAATACATGAAGCTAGAGTTATCTATTTTCTAAATTTGTGTTTCTATCTCCTAAAAAATGGCGACTCTTAGTAAATGAATTAATTTCACTCGTCGGCCAACCAAGCTAGAAAATCTATGTATGTACTGATTTATACTCATGCACGTAAGTAAGGTCAATGAATCAATTTTTGAAAATGTGGCAGTCATTACAGTTACAGCAGCTCATTCTTATCGGGGAACAAATACGAGCAATGACAACATCCTCTAATTGGAAGTTCTAATAATCAAGGTTTTTGAAAGCACACAACATAAAGATAAAAATATAAACAGCGATCATCATGATTGGAAGCTGTGGGATCCTGAATATATATATATATTTTGGTAATGAATTAATCTTTCAACGGGTCAACGAACGGCATCATGTCATGTGTGGGAAATGAAACAACATTTTCCAATGCTACATAATACAATGGCCTAAATGATTTGCAATCATAGAAACAAAACATTTAATTTCATGCATGCATGCCCTTCATTAGCTTCTTCTAGGCCAGGCCTTGCTAGCAGCTAATAATGATCTTTAGTAAGAATTGAAAATGGGCCTTTCCTAACCAGAACCGTGGCTTATAGTCATAATTATGGCTTTTATATATGATTGCTGCTGATAGTCTACTGGAATGATTCCTTTTTTTTTTCTATCAACCTACTGGAATGATTCCTACTGGCTGACACTTGATCGATCGCCCACCTAAGTCAAAGCCATGCATTTTTTTTTACTGTTAATTACTATCCCGTAAAATGTTCCTTCATCCTTGACTTGTTTTTACATGCTAGCTAGCTAGCTAACTACAAAGTCATATATAGATGAGATGAGTGATGACACAGCCGCATCTATATGGCGTAACGCTGATGCATGCAGTGGTAAAAATTTTATACCATACGAGGAAGCTAAGGGGCCTTGGGGGTGTGGGTTTGGGTTCACTGCACGTCACATCAATTTGAACCCATAATAATATTAGAGAGTGTAGGTTATGATTTCATGAACCTATAAATAGAGTTCTCATTTGTAGTATTCCACACACCTCAATAAGAAAGTACTTCTCCTCACATGTTCTTGTTCTCTTCTTTGTTCTTAGTTTTATAACACGTTATCGGCACGAGTGCTCTGCCTATTTTCTCGAAGTTTTCACGAAGGTTGTTATTTGCTATATCTTGTTTTCCAAAGTTATTATTATTATTTATCTTGTTTTTTTATTTGCTTATAAAATCTTCTTTTTCAAAATTAGAGTTAGAGAAAAGAATCCATTTCTATTTTTTTATATGTAACAAATGGTGGTCTTTCTCATTTTACCGATTTCAAAAACGACTTTGTCATTTTTCTATTGATGACTATTATCACACGTTTATATTGGTCAAATATCATGCTTTTATAGGCTGGCCTAAACGTTTAGTTATCATCATGTATATTTTATAGTATATATTATTATGACCTATCATATTTTATATCTTCCGTTTCTTTCCATAGTGTTTTTTTTTGCTTGTATGTTGTCTTTTTAATTCATGATCAATTCTAAAATAGATATAGTTGCTATTTTATTATGACATATGCATGAATATCTCTTCTAGGCAACAATATTTATAAAATATTTTATGCATTTTTTTAAGTGAACTCACATTATATTGTTAGCATTTTTTCCATCTTATTTTAAATGATCATATTGATGTTTTGTCACGTATATATATGATATTTTAGCCGTTATAAAAATATATTAAAATTTATCATCTCATTATAGTTAACTCTTTTGATTTTGTGCATTTTGTTTATAATTCATGAATACCTCTATTTTTTTTTGTTCCTACCCAAAAGAGAAAACCTTTATCACTATTTAAATGTCTATATAGTTATGTTTCAAGATGGGTATTATTATTATTATTTCTTTAAAGCATTCTTTATTTCTATGTTAATGAATGTTCCATTACCGTTACTATTTTAATTATTATATCATTTTCATATATTTTATTATTTGGCTTATAATATATTTGTAATTCAATTTGCTTCTTTTATAGCATGTCGAATATTTCCAAACTTGAGTTTGTGGCCCTTGACGTTTCGGGCAAAAATTACCTCTCGTGGGTCATGGATGCTGACATCCATTTGCAAGCCAAAGGGCTGGGCGACACGATTAACGATGAAACTGAATCATCTGGCCAAGACAAAGCCAAGGCTTTGATCTTTATTCGCCACCATCTTGACGAGGGCTTGAAAAACGAGTATCTCACCATCAAAGATCCTCTCGAATTGTGGAATAATCTCAAAGACCGATATGACCACCAAAGAACGGTGATTCTCCCTCGAGCTCGTGATAATTGGGTGCATTTATGCCTACAAGATTTTAAATCCGTGAGCGAGTACAATTCTGCCCTCTTCAAAATTTGCTCGCAGTTGTTGCTATGTGGCGAGAAAATCACTGATAAGGAAAT
Organism: Linum usitatissimum; assembly: GCA_030674075.2. Classification (NCBI taxonomy): domain Eukaryota; kingdom Viridiplantae; phylum Streptophyta; class Magnoliopsida; order Malpighiales; family Linaceae; genus Linum; species Linum usitatissimum. The sequence goes on along the minus strand of JAUJYP020000158.1, from coordinate 630,081 downwards.
GCTCGAGAAGACATTTTCCACTTTCCATGCTTCCAATATAGTTCTCCAACAACAATATCAGGAGAAGGGCTTCACCAAATATTCCGAATTAATATCATGTCTCTTAGTGGCCGAGCAAAACAATGACCTCTTATTGAAGAATCACCAATCACGCCCCACTGGTATGGCTCCATTTCCGGAAGCTAATGCGACAAATGGCCACCATTTTGATCAATATCGTGGTCGTGGTCGTGATCGTGGTCGTGGTCATAACCGTGGTGGGGGATATGGTCGCAATAATGTCCATGGTCGTGGACGTGATTATGGTCACGGCCGCCTTCAGAGATTCAACCACTCTTCTCGCCCACATTTCAAACGGGATGGGCGAATGAATAAGGAACGAGGTGGGCCTAGCAACGAAACTTTCAAAATATGTGTACTAGATGTGGCGGCGATCATTGGACTCGCACTTGTCGTACACCTAGACATCTTATCAATCTTTACCAAGAGTCAAGGAAAGACAAGAAGGTTGAAACCAATATGGTCATTGAGGAAGGTGTTTTGAACCATGGCCAATTTGACACCACTCATCTGGATGTTGCTCACTTCTTTCCTCCTCATGATGGAAATGTTGAGAAATAAGATGGTTGTTGATATATCTTTTATTACAAAATGGTGCCTTGATGTATGCACCTTATTATCGTTCTTATTTGATTTGTTTGAGTTTGTTTTTCTTGAAAGTGTTTTCTCATTTTTTTATAGTTCTTTTTATTAATGAATTTCCCATCATAATTGTCCCTTCTAATATGGATTATCATTTTCGTGTTATAGCATGGATACTACTGCCATCCACGATAACATAAAAAATGAGGATGTGTGTCTCATCGATAGTGCTTCCACTCATACTATTCTAAAGGATAAGAAGTATTTTTCTCATCTAGTGATGCGAGAAGCTAATGTTAGCACTATATCCGGTAGTAGTAATTTAATTGAAGGCTCCGGAAGAGCAACCGTGCTACTACACGGAGGAACTAGCATGCATATTGATGATGCATTATATTCTACAAAGTCTCACCGCAACTTATTAAGTTATAAAGATATCCGTCGTAACGGATATCACATCGAGACAATTGAGGAAGAAAATAAAGAATATATTGCCATCACAAGTATGGTAGATGGTAACAAATGTTATCTTGAAAAGCTACCATCTATTTCTTCCGGTCTGTACTACACATTTATTAGTACAATTGAATCACATTCCATTATAAACTCCAAGTTTATGGATCGTGATAGATTTGTAGTTTGGCATAACCGGCTAGGCCATCCCGGAACAATTATGATGCGTAAAATACTTGAGAATTCCCTTGGACACTCGTTGATGAGTAAGCGAATTCCCCAATTGAATGATTTGGCTTGTATTGCATGTTCTCAAGGAAAATTGATTATCCGACCATCATCGATAAAAGTGAGAAATGAATCGCTCACATTTTTGGCACGCATTCAAGGCGATATTTGTGGACCAATTCATCCATCATGCGGACCATTTAGATATTTTATGGTTTTAATTGATGCATCAACTAAGTGGTCACATGTATCATTATTATCCACTCGTAATTTGGCATTTGCGCGATTACTTGCTCAATTGATCGATTACGGGCACGATTCCGGATTATCCGATAAAAACGATACGCCTTGACAATGCCGGTGAATTTACTTCACAACATTTTAATGATTATTGCATGTCCGTCGGAATTGATGTTGAACATCCCGTAGCACATGTTCATACACAAAATGGTTTAGCGAATCTCTAATCAAACGCTTACAGTTAATAGCAAGACCATTGTTAATGAAGGCAAAGCTTCCCACTTCATGTTGGGGGCATGCTGTCTTACATGCAGCATCATTAATTTGCATCAGGCCAACAAGTTATCACGAGTATTCCCCCTTACAAATGGTTTTTGGTCATGAACCGAATATATCCCATCTAAGAATATTTGGATGTGCTGTTTACATCCCTATTACACCACCACAACGCACTAAGATGGGACCTCAAAGGAGGTTGGGAATTTATGTTGGGTATGAGTCTCCCTTGATTATAAAATATTTAGAACCAATGACAGGAGATCTATTCATAGCTCGTTTTGCTGATTGTCACTTTGATGAATCAGTTTTCCCAACATTAGGGGGAGAAAATAATAAGCTGGAAAAAGAGATCAGTTGGAATGAATTAGCATTATCTCATTATGATCCTCGTACTAGACAATGTGAACTAGAAATTCAAAAGCTAATTCATTTACAAAGTTTATCGAATCAACTGCCAGACACTTTTACTGACCCACATCGAGTAACCAAATCTCATGTTCCAGCAATGAATGCTCCATCACGAGTAGATGTCCCTATTGGACATCATGAAAATACAAATGAGTCTAAAGCACGTTTGAAGCATGGTAGACCTATCGGTTCCAAAGATAAAAATCCTCGAAAAAGAAAAGGAGCTGTAAATCAAGATGGTCCAATCGAGGATAAGCTACCAAACATTGCTGATATATCAGCTCAAGAACAGCATCAGGTACCTGAACATATTGAAAATAATGAGATCTCAATCAACTATGTCTTGGATGGTAAACAATGGAACCGCAATACAGATAACGTCGATGAAATTTTTGCTTATAATTCAGTGCTGAATGTTATTGATGAAAATGAGGATCATGAGCCAAAATCCATGAATGCATGCAAAAAACGAAAGGATTGGCCAAAATGGAATGACGCGATTAAGGCGAAATTACATTCTCTTGAAAAACGAAAAGTTTTTGGACCTGTGGTCCTTACACCTGATGGTGTCAACCTCGTCGGGTACAAATGGGTTTTTGTAAGAAAACGTAATGAAAATGGTGAAATTACGAGGTACAAGACACGCCTTGTTGCCCAAGGATTTTCACAAAGACCCGGAATTGATTATGAGGAGACATATTCTCCTGTGGTGGATGCAACTACTTTTCGTTATTTGATCAGTCTGGCAATTCGAGAAGGATTAGATTTGCGTCTCATGGATGTCGTAACTGCCTATTTATATGGATCGCTTGATAAAGACATTTATATGAAACTTCCTGAAGGATTTCGTTTGCCTGAAGCTTGTAAATCAAGTTCTCGAGAACGTTATTCGATCAAATTGAATAAATCCTTATATGGATTGAAACAATCGCGCGAATGTGGTATAACCGCCTTAGTGAATATTTGATCAAAGAAGGATATGCAAATGATCCGATATGTCCATGTGTTTTCCTAAAAAGATTAGGAACCGAGTTCGTTATCATTTCGGTTTATGTTGATGACATAAATATCATTGGGACTCCAAATGAGCTTACAAAAGCAATCACCCGCTTGAAAAAGGAATTTGAGATGAAAGATTTGGGGCGGACAAAATATTGTCTTGGTTTGCAGGTTGAGCACCTACCAAACGGTATTCTAGTGCATCAAGAAGGATACACTACTAAAGTGTTGAAACGATTTTACATGGATAAATCACATCCATTGAGTACCTCGATGGTTGTCAGATCACTAGATGTGAAAAAAGATCCCTTCAGACCTCGGGAAATTGATTAAGAACTATTTGGTCCTGAAGTACCTTATCTTAGTGCAATCGGTGCACTAATGTACCTTGTCGGTCATACAAGACCCGACATATCATTTGCCGTTAATTTATTAGCAAGATATAGTTCTTCTCCCACACGAAGACATTGGAATGGTGTCAAACATATACTTCGCTATCTGCAAGGAACACAAGATATGAGATTATTCTTCTCGAATGAATCAAAAGCGATTTGGTAGGATATGCGAATGCTGGATACCTATCTGACCCTCATACTAGCCGATCACAAACTGGTTATTTATTCACATGTGGTGATACAGCAATTTCTTGGCGCTCTATGAAACAAACACTTACCGCCACATCATCTAACCATGCTGAGATTTTAGCAATACATGAGGCTAGTCGTGAATGTGTTTGGTTGAGGTATATAATTCAACATATTCGAAGTTCGTGTGGATTAACTTCTGAAAAGATGGCCCCGAAACCCTTGCATGAAGATAATGCTGCATGCATCGTACAATTGAAAGAGGGATACATCAAAGGAGATAGAACAAAAAATATCTCTCCTAAATTCTTCTTCACTCATGACCTTCAAAAGAATGGTGACATCACTGTCAAACAAGTACGCTCAAGTGATAACTTGGCTGATTTATTCACTAAGACTCTTCCGACATCAACATTTGAGAGACTAGTTCAGAAAATTGGAGTTCGGCGACTAAGGGACTTCAATTGATATCATCATTAGGGGGAGTTGATACGTACTGCACTCTTTTTCCCTTAATCATGGTTTTTCCCACTGGGTTTTCCTGGTAAGGTTTTTAACGAGGCAGTATCAAACGCGTATTCAAAGAATGATGTATATCGTTAACCAATGGACATTCAAGGGGGAGTGTTATGAAGATAATTGTAGTGAATGTCAAATTGTGTAACTCCTCATTCTATGATTAATGTATTTTATTCCCCTCCTTTATGTGTATGATTTAATGTATTTCATTCCCCTCTTTTATGTGTAATAATATTAGAGAGTGTAGGTTATGATTTCATGAGCCTATAAATAGAGTTCTCATTTGTAGCATTTCACACACCTCAATAAGAAAGTACTTCTCCTCCCATGTTCTTGTTCTCTTCTTTGTTCTTAGTTTTATAACAATATGCTAATTATAAAGACTTGTCTATGGATATATATGTTTAACGCCAATGCTAAAGGTACATGTGGAAAAACTTCTTTACTTTCTTTATTATTTAATTTAATCAATATTAATTACCGACTTTGATTTAAAATTTAATTTATTCGTATGTTGATTGGAATTTGGGAGTTACGTGTGATTTGTAATATCATTGAATCTGTGAATTAAGACAATAAGATATGTACATGAGAACTGATGGCTTACTAAATTGGTATATTTTTCCAGTAGGATGATTGATTTATTCAAATATCAAAGAGTAGAACCACGATTAAGAAAACAAATATGAGAGCCTACTTGAATCGCACAAGCAGTCTTCATTCTATGATTAATCATTGGAGTTTTGAGCACAACGACTTGTAAAAAACTCTCACCCGCAAACGAATTCAATTAGGCTACTGCAAGTCGTCTCAATTGATTTGATAGCATTAAAGACAAACCTTAAATATATATATATATATATATATATATCCAACCAAGTCAAAATAAATTCAACGGGAATAATAGAGAGGTTTTGGTGAATATAATCGGCCACCAAAATGTAAAAGAAAGAAGGCACAAAATCATGGAAAGAAGATTTGGAATGTTTCCCGGTGGCAGCCGGATTTGATTAACGATAAGAAAGAAATTTATTTATGTTTCCCATCAATATCCTTAGCTTGTTGGCCTGGGTGTGGTGGGTGGATTGGATCATATATATGAAATGAAAGTTTTCCGGGGTGGTAGCTATCACACATGACCACCATCCATTCCAAATTATCAAGAAATTAAAGTTATTTCTCTCATAATTGTTAATCAGGTTGATTAGTTATCATAATCAAAAGTAAGCTTCTGTGTTTTTTAGCTTTTGGGATGTTTAATGAATGCCATTTTTATTATCCCAAGGTGCTTAATTTATTCCATAGCTACTAAATCTAGCTAGCTATATCTAAGGTTACTGCATACATGTTTTATAAGGAAGCATGCAAGGCCTCAAAATTAAACTTCCTTCTCCACTTCACTCATGTCTAGACAGCTAGCTCTTAATGATTGCGTATTAAGTAAAATACTGTAAAACAAATTCTATTCAATAAATAGTGTTTGGTTTTTTTATGATGGTTTTATTTTGAGTTTATCGAGACTTTATTTTCAGTTTATCAATGTTTTATTTTAAATTTATGAGGACTTTTATTTTGAGCTCATACATATTACCTTTTATGAATCTTGTGATATTTTCCATTCTTCAATTGACATGAATTCAATTATTTTCCCCTTTTATTTTCCTAATATGTTTTCTATAACAAAAGAAAAATTCATCTATATCTACTTATTCTCTAATATCTTTCGCAATATCACATAAATAATTCTAATATTATTAAAATACCTACAGTGAAAAATAAAAATAAACTACACAAAATAGACATATACCGTGTCAAAATAAAAATATATTGCGTCAAAGTAAAAACTACAAAATACATAATTTATATAGCTGCATCTGTATATATATAGTGGTAGCTACTATATAATTTGCCATCATCCTTCAACGCAAGCTAAGTTACTTTAGTTTACTTGGAGAAGGAAACCCAATTGGGAGGGTAATTATATTGTGTGGAATTTAGGGTCCATCGTTTGTAGACTTTTTGGCATTGAAGTAATTCATCCTCGACTCCCAACCTTCTTGGAGCGGGACAACCCTCCAATTCTCCATATGTACACTCTACTCTCCATCCTTTCATATTGAGCTCTTCATATGTTTTTAATTACATGTTTTTAATTACGTATGGATCTTATATTTATAACAATTATAATTCATATGGATCTTATATTTATAACGATTATAATTCATATAGATCTTATATTTATAATTTAGTTTAAATAAACAAAATTTTATGATAGAGTAAAATATTATTGTTCATACTCGGATTCGGCCACCTAAAATGGATGATAAAGTAATAATTCGAACTAAACTTCATCCTCCACTTTATTTCAGAATTACGTACTAATGTTTTATAAAATGGAGATGCTATTGCCATTCCTCAAAACACCCGTCCCTTCCACAACTTGTAGTATATTTTCAACAACTAGTATTTGTAATTGATGAAACCTAAGACTTATAGTAATAAACCTCGCTGTAACTAACTTGGCTGTAGTAAAGCCACGACCATGTTAAGTACAAATCGTATAAACAAGAACAAGGGGGGCCCAGATGAGGGGCATGAGAGCAACATACTCCCGAGTCTTCATCACTCAATTTCTATTCACTAATCATTACTTCCCCCACTAAACCAAATAACAATTCATGGTATATTTTCTTCTTCTTTTTTAATATTATTATTATTCTTCTTCTTTTAGTTCTTAACGGCTCCTTAATTTCCTTTGGTTGCCTTCCCCCACGTACTTCATTCTTATTTCTTCACCAGAAGAAAGCAAATTGAAGAAAATATTAACTCCAGGCTCCACCGGCGTCACCTTCCCGGCCAGCTACCACTAATGTTAGTTTGCTGGAAAACGGAATATTCATAATGACCAAACCCCATCCAACTTCTTCTTTAGCCATTGCTTAATTTAGGGGATTCATCATTATTATAATTTGGGTTCATTTTGTTAAATACGGTCCGGATGTGGAATGAGTGGTGGGGACTAAAAGAAGAAACGGTGCCGGCCGCTGAGGGTTATAGTGGCGGGTCATACTAGCCATCCGATATGATGACTGGTGAGGTGATAGAGGACGGGGATTTTTCGTTCTTCGTGTATGTCTAGCTAGTATTCCTCGTTTCTTTTGAAGCATCCTCATTGCCCAGACATGTGTGTGCCTCCGGCAGTCATTTTGACCTCTCACCTATAGGAGTAACAATTGGATTGTTTTGTTCATCTACGAGCTATAATAACAACAAAATTTTGATTTAGAAAAGTGATTTTAAATTGTTTTTTGAATATTAATTGCTTGGTCGTCAGACATAATTAAGATTGAAAGTTTTTCGGCCAAATATTTAAATGATTTTGATTTCAAATTAAGTAATAAAATTGGAATAAATAAAATCCTTGGAAATTACTCTCTTGCATGCATCTTCTTTTCTTTCTTGAAGTCATGACTATTGTGACTTCACCATCATCTCCCAAGCTACTTCATCTAATTGTTTCTAGCTATCCGGTCCAAAAAGTGTATCATAATTTTTAGAGATTATGGTCAAAATGGCCCATATACTATTACAAGTTAATAATTAAGTCCCTCTATTACTTTTCTTTCTAATCAAGCCCCTACACTTTTCTCAGGTCATCAAGTAAGCCCCTTTTTTTGGGCAGTTGTGATGAATTAACACGTCTAGTTGGACGTTTTGCTGCCATGACACTTGTTGACTGGGATTTTTTTATTAATTACTAATTAGGTAAGTTTTAAAATTAACAAAAAAAGATATTATAGAGAAAAAATAAGGTGGGAGGAAAAAAAATTGTAGGCCGTCTTCTAAAAAGGAATAAAATCATATTCTTTTTTTTTATTCCTCCAAATAAAATCAAATAATCCTCTATAATAAAAAATAAAACTTTCTGAAAAAATTTCTTTTTGAAAGTTTAAATAAGAAATATGATTTCTTTTTTATAATTTGCTTCAATTGACACCATGAAATTTATTACAAACACCATATCATGGTGCCTATTGAAGCAAATTATAAAAAAGAAATTTATATTTCTTGTTGAAACGTTCAATAGAAATTTTTTCAGAAAGTTTGATTTTTTATTGTAGAGGATTATCTGATTTTATTTGGAGGAGTATAAGAAAAAATATGATTTTATTCCTTTTCTAGGAGATGGATTGTCTAATTCTAATCGGCTACAACTCTTTTTTCTCATATCCTATTTTTTCTCTAAAATATTTATTTATTTTTGTTAATTTTAAAACCTACCTAATTAGTAATTAATAGAGAATCCCAGTCAACAAGTGCCATGTCAGCAAAACGTCCAACTTGACGTGTTAATTCATCACAACTACCAAAAAAAAAGAGGCTTACTTGATGGCCTAAGAAAAGTATATAAGCTTGATTAGAAAGAAAAGTAGTAGAGGGATTTAATTGTTAACTTGTAATAGTATAGGGGTCATTTTGACCATAATCCCTAATTTATATTAAACCAAAATTTTAAATGTGAAATTATAGAAAAATATGAAGATGGGCCTGCGTTACCACATGTTAGGTGGGTTTTAGATCGGCCCACTATTAGGCAATCGGATGGAGCCGTCTACCTTGGAAGGCGTTTAATTAACCCACTTGCTTGTAAAGTGCGTAACCTATACTGCGTGTTGCTATACAGAGAACTGCTTCCCACGCAAAAGGAAGCAAACATGGGCGCTGATTGGAGAACTACACAAAAGGATAACTGATAAACCTCACTTATTATTAATATATATTTTTGCTTCCCGTTTACAGATTTTATCCGAAGAAAATCCCCTCGTTATTTTTCTTTTTATGTTTTTAAAGTTTAGGATATGTACAAAAGTTTCCACCATTAAAATGAAAAACAAATTGAATTGAGGAGGAGGAATTATTGACTGGGATTTGGATCTGAGTATATGCACTTATTCCGAAGATTTGGTTGGAATACATGAAAAGCTGGGGAGCGGTGGGAAACAGGTTTAGTGGTTGGACCCTGCCACTATTAGAAGCAGTATAATTAACTTTACTATGAAAAATTAAACATGACCAACCAATTAATTCAATGCTATTCCTCAAACAAAAGGATATTGAAAGAGTTGACTTAAATATTTTTATGCTGCTGGCTGCAGTATCAGAATTCAATTCACTGCCCTTTTGTTACTAATTTCTAGGTGCTGCTGCAGCTGGGCTGGGGATATTAATTCAGATACAATTTTTTTGATGAAAATGGTAGTGGCTATGGAATTAAATTTTAAAATGTTTTTTTTCCGTATATAATAAAAGTATAAACTATAAACATCTTCTTTTAATAAATCCAACAATTCAATTATGAGTTGAGGCCATATATACAATTAATATACGAGTCCGTTGGGAGTAGTGTTTGGGATGGGGCTATAAAGATGAAGGTCCTTAGTTAAATGTTTAGATCACTATAAATTTTCAACTTCTTTTTTTCTCTCCTCGTCACTAAAAAAAGAAGAATCGAAGTGGAAGTGGAGGATACAGGGAATCAGGCTCCCGTCCGTTTCCTTTCTTCTTCTTCCTTTTTTAAGGGCCCATCAGCCAGGAGAGTGTGGAAGAATTTCAAAGAAGAAAGTAAGAAATGGCCGATTTTCCTCTTTTATATATAGATGTAGTAGCCTGTAGGTTGTATTTCGTTGAATAAGTGTGGCAAGGGGTCTTCTTTTTTGTTGGTGCTCTGTTTTTACAAGCGGCGGAAGCAGAGAACAGAGAGATTTCAGAGTTTATTGTTGTTGCTTTCGCCGTCTCCCCTCGCGGCGCACTGGGTTTTTGTCCTCTGACCAGATTGGTGGCCGCATTAAAGTAGAGCTTTTACTACATAAGGTGGATACGTTGCCGTTTGCTTGTAGATACATTTCGCCAGGCATTTAATAATATTTGGATTTCTGCAAATCCTTTCGATCTCTCTCTCTCTCTCTCTCTCTCTCTCTCTCTCTTTTTCTTTCTCCATAAGTAACCAACCATTTGGGGTGGGTTTTGGTCAGAAATCTTCTCCTCTTTTCCTTCTATTCCAGTGGGTAATACTAATACAACTTGTCCGATCTATGATTTTTAACGATAAGGACACTTGAGAAGGAAGAATTTCAGTGTTTTTACATTCGCCCTTGTCTAACGAAATCTGTCTTTTTATTCAGATCGAAAATGGTGCCGCACCAGCAAGCAGAGATGGCGATAGTGTCGAACTCAAACGAAACAGATCACGACAATGGGAGGGTGGAATCGGACGAGAAACAAGAGTCCTCCAACAAGAGTATTGGATTCAAGGACTTCCTCTGGCACGGAGGATCCGTTTGGGACGCGTGGTTTAGCTGCGCTTCAAACCAAGTGGCGCAAGTTCTACTCACACTACCTTACTCCTTCTCCCAGATGGGAATGCTCTCTGGAATCATTCTCCAGATATTCTACGGACTCATCGGCAGCTGGACTGCTTACCTCATCAGTGTTCTCTACATGGAGTACCGCACCAGGAAGGAGAAGGAGAATGTCAGCTTCAAAAACCATGTCATTCAGGTAATAACTTAAATATCTTTTCTTTTTACTCTGCTGTCTTATTACTTAGTCAGTCACTTGTGATTCTCAACTCTTTTGTTTTCTTTTTGGTACCGCAGTGGTTCGAAGTACTGGATGGGTTGCTGGGTCCATACTGGAAAGCAGTGGGTCTGGCCTTCAACTGTACTTTCCTCCTCTTTGGATCTGTTATTCAGCTAATCGGATGTGCAAGGTATGAAAACAGAACAGAAGAGAACAGAGCACATTTCAAGTACTCATATATCTAATGTATATATAATTTCATCCATTAAAAATTGTATTGGGTGGTGGCAGTAATATTTACTACATAAATGATCGGCTGGACAAGAGGACCTGGACATACATCTTCGGAGCATGCTGCGCAACCACGGTGTTCATCCCGTCTTTCCACAACTACAGGATATGGTCCTTCCTAGGACTGGGAATGACGACTTACACCGCCTGGTACATGACCATCGCAGCTGTGGTTCATGGCCAGGTCGAAGGGGTCACCCACACCGGCCCCAAAAAGCTCGTCCTTTACTTCACCGGCGCCACCAACATCCTCTACACATTTGGTGGCCACGCTGTCACAGTGTAAGTCTTGTTTCTTTTTACCTTCCATACTATTAAATCTCTCTGTTTTCTTTAATTTTTTGAAAATGTAGCGTTCAATTCAATTGCTTTGTCTTCTTCATTGGAAAAAATTGTTTCTACTACACGGCTTCTGTTTGCAGCTTTTGCCGGTTAGCTCATTAACTAGACAACTTCATTCCAAATTATATCATTTTGTTCCCTCCCTCCCTTGCTTTTTCTCTCCCACGTTCTCGTTTATTGACTGTTTACTTGTCATCTTCTTTCGGGACTCGATTATTATTAACTTAATTAGTAATTACCCATTTAATTTGTCTTTTCCCCTAGTCCTAATCATGGAATTGATCATTGAACCAGTTAAGTTATGATTTAATTAATAGAATCCTAAGCTTGATTAATTACCTTTTTCATATATAACAGGGAAATAATGCACGCCATGTGGAAGCCACAGAAATTTAAGTCAATCTACTTGCTTGCCACCCTGTACGTTTTCACACTGACAATCCCGTCGGCCACCGCCGTCTACTGGGCATTCGGAGACCAGCTGTTGAACCATTCAAACGCATTCTCCCTCTTGCCCAAGAACGGATGGCGTGACGGCGCCGTCGTCCTCATGCTCATCCATCAGTTCATTACTTTCGGGTTCGCATGCACCCCTTTGTACTTCGTGTGGGAGAAGGTGATCGGAATGCATGACACTAAAAGCATATGTTTAAGGGCGCTGGCCAGGTTGCCGGTTGTGATTCCAATTTGGTTCCTGGCAATCATCTTCCCTTTCTTCGGTCCGATCAACTCCGCCGTAGGAGCTCTGTTGGTCAGCTTCACCGTTTACATAATCCCTTCTCTGGCTCACATGCTCACTTACCGCAAAGCCTCTGCCAGACAGGTAACTTCTTCCATTCAATCCCAACTTGGTTTTAGTTTAGGTTAAACTTTGACCGTGGAGGGAGGGGGCCATATTGGTGGGGACACTCCCGGGTTTGATGGGGATCCCCATCACATTCCCACTGGTTCCGGACACTGTCCTAATCTTTGAGAAAAACCAAAATCAAATAAAGAAGAATGGAGCATACTATATTTAATTGCTTTGATTTGGATAGGAGTAATGTTAGGCGGCATGTCGTTTTCATTTAGTTACTATTGGACCAGTTGGATTGCAAGTATGGTACGTAGGATCTTGTCCGGGTTAGCTGGTAATCGATTTCTAAACTAAACCAAACCAGTAAAATAATGAATTATAATATTCTCAGAGACTTTTAAATGACTGTTGTAACGCTTCCTAGTTATGATTACTCATTAGGATGTAGCCGCCTAACGCCGTCCTAGTACGCCTAGCTATGAAGAGTCCTCTTTTGTTAAAGTTTCACTACACGAGGATCTATTTGGTAACTTTTTCTTTTCTTTTCTGGGTTTGCAGAATGCGGCAGAGAAGCCGCCCTTCTTTATACCGAGCTGGACGGCGATGTATGTGCTCAACACATTCATTGTGGTGTGGGTATTAGTGGTCGGATTTGGGTTCGGCGGGTGGGCCAGCGTAACCAACTTTGTAAGGCAAGTGGACAGTTTCGGCCTTTTCGCCAAGTGTTACCAATGCAAGCCTCCGGTGCCGGCAGCCATCGCCGCAGCGCCCACCGCTGCACGTCATCATTGATTTTACACAAGGCTACATAAAGTTGTAGGCTTGGTCTGATTTTTCCTTCTTTTTGGGCCCGATCGATATTTTGTAACATATCCTTTTACATGTGTTGTGTTGTGTGTGTTGGGACTTTAATTGCATTTTCCTTATGATTTTTTCCCTCTTTTTCTTTTGGGTTAGTGGGGAGATAGTTTGTTAATTAAAAGGTAGCAGCTAAGCTAGTGTGTTAAATTTGTGATCCGGCATGATCTGATTCCCTTGCTTTAAAAGCAAAGGCCAATCAAGTTTTAGATTATTCAAGGAAGAAAAAGGAGTATATTGAAGTTGTTAGTGTTGGTTGATTTCTAATGTTGTCACTCCATTTTATCTATCCTATCAACAACTTTATTTGACAATTACTGCGTAAATGGTAGATACATGTGGATTCGAATGAGGTCCCGAGATTGATTCAAATGCAATACCAGAGAAGCTTTGTAAGTAATAATTAGGAGCCATGTTCCCAAAGCAAAAGCACAAATATGATATAGGAAACGTAGAATACAGGAAAAAAAAAGAAGCGTGAAGGAAGGAAGGTAGAGTTTGCCAGTATGGGAACTGTACAGTGGATCAGTATTATCTAATCTTTAATTAGGTAAAGAATGGATCGGTGGCTTTAAAGTCTGAACATGGACATGTTTTTTCTCTCATAATAATACTTGACCTCAGATTCTCGTATTTCTTATAAGAAGTGGGCCGTAGGGTCCGTTAATCTTTCAATTTCCTCACTTCACATGGCCTTCCGAGGTTGGCCCCAGCCCCTCTTCTGCTTGTCACGTGCCACACTTTACTCCTATAAATAAATAATATTCCTCTTTCTTTCCTGTTATTATTAATTTCCCCACTTTGTTTAGATTTCTTTGCGAATCAACTTGGGTAGTAGTTAATCAGCTATTTAATTATTAATCCTTTTTTGGGTACAAGTTATACCGCTGCTCAACCCATTGTTGACTTGCATTCAAAGTTATCAATGCTATATTTTGATTAGTTTCTCATGTTCCCACATGCAGCATGCACTTCCACAAATTAAAATAAAATTCAACCGAGTACAATCGGCTGATGAAACAAGATAGTACCAGTACACTTATTTTGTAGTTGAACACCGGTTTAGACAAATTGTTAAAGAATGCAAAAAGCCCATTTGTGTTCCGTGTCTCCATCGTTTGGGCTTCCTGGCTTTATTTGCATATTTCTCGCGCCCATTAACAATTGGGCTGTTCTTACAGTTTTGAAGCAGGCTGGGTCTGTAACTCCTTCGTCCATTCACACGCGCGGGAAAGAAAAGGAGAGCTGATGGATAGACTAGAGCGAGAAGCAGAGCAAATAGATCGAGCTAGTAAACGCTTTTCTTAACTGAATTCCTAAACCACGCCCTAATTTTCGAATTAGACAATGCCCTAAAACGATAAAATTACTAAATTGACCTTTCGTAAATTTATAAGAAGTTCAATCTTGAACAAACACATTCAATCTAAAACACAAAAGTTGAAGAAGTTGAAGATCCTAACTCGAAGATTCAACGAGAATTCGAAGTTCCGAACGAAGATCGACGACTTTCGGAAAAGGTAACCCTAATTTCAGCTTGTTTTAATGAATTTTTTTTAAAAAAATATATATGGGGCAGACGGACCCGCTATTATGTATAAATGTAGAACCAGACGGACGGCGGACGGACCCGCCGTCCGTCTGGCCCTATATATATATATATATATATATTTTTAAAAAAAATTATTTTATTATGATTAATTTAGATTCACTTTGATTTAATTTAGGGTTTAGTTGAATTCGGTTTAGGTTAGGGTTTAGATGAATTTAATTTAGGATTTAGGGTTTAGATGAATTTACGAATTTAGTTTAGGGTTTAGATGAACTTAGTTTAGGGTTTAGATGAATTTAGTTTAGGGTTTAGATGAACTTAGTTTAGGGTTTAGGGTTTAGATGAATTTAGATTTTTAGGGTTTAGATGAATATAGTTTAGGGTTTAGGGTTTACGTGAATTTAGGGTTTTAGGGTTTAGGGTTTAGATGAACTTTCATAATTAGTCTTAATTTAATTGATTAGATTTTTTATAAGTATGTGATTAATTAGATAATTCCGTTTATTATAGTTTTTGAATAAAATGGCGAAGACAAAAGGCGGAGGTAAGCAAAGATAGCACCGACCCGGTCGAAGAAGAGATCGATGGAATTCGAAAAATGCGAGGGAAGGGCAAGTCGTTGGAAACTATGAACCGACTTGCCGAGCGTGCGATTACTGCTTCTAATAGGAGAGAAGCAGATAAGAAGAAGGAAAAACAGAAGATATACGAGACCCCCGAGTCTTTTACCCCGATTAGGATTCCCGTATGTCAGGATAGACCTCCATCCCCCGCTAGGCCTGTTAGAGTTCCCCCCTTTCTGACTTCACGGCGGAGGTTTATACCAGATGACGACGAGGAGTTATTTGGTGGGTACGAGTCCGATACCTTTCGGCCTCCACCATTTAGGGCGTCCATCGGTTCGTCTCACGCTTCGCCGAGCGTTGGAGCCGCAACTGGGAGAGATGCTAGTTTTGCTCCCGCCACTAGTACACACGGTGCCCAGAGGGATGAGGAGGTCCACACTACTGGGGTTGGGGGGAACCTTTCCCGCACTTGGCAGCTGGAGTCGGGGATTGAGGACGGAGGGCCGATTGCGACCAGTGTGATTCCTAGTTTCCGGGTTCACATTGCGCATTATCTGTGGGAGCTCGGTGCGGACTACCGTAATATCCGAGATTTCAGGTTCTACCCCCGACGGGATCATCTCATGCATGTGATGAGATTCCAGCCACAGACACCGGATCTGGAGATGATGATGTCCACCTCGGGACTTCTACATTTGGGTCATCTCGGGATGACTGATCAGTTGGACGAGGCACTGATCCACGCTTTTATAGAGAGGTGGCAGCCGGATACTAACACGTTCCACATGCCCTTCGGAGAGATGACCATCACACTTCATGATGTGTCGCATATTCTCCGTATACCGGTCCATGGACGTCCACTTCACGTTCCTCGATCAAGTCATGATCTGCAGTTCGATGTAGCTCGAGCCCTAGGTATCCGACCCGAGGATTTGAAGCTGCCGCTTGGAGCCGCTACGGTGGTGATGCACGATACCCTTGGCCGAAGGGTGCCGCCATGCATGAGAAGTCGATGTTGGCACTGGCGAGCGGTTTAGTGGATGAGGATGCATACAGGGTCTTCATGTTTTGTCTTCTGGGTCGACTCTCTTCACTGATAAGACCGCCGATCGTACACGTCTGGTGCTTTGGGAGTATTTTATTGGGGGCGTGTCCACGGTTTCGAGATATGCTTGGGAGACAGGGGCTCTGGCATGGTTGTACCACGAGCTGGGTAAGGCGAGCAGGGCTAAGTGTAAAGGGATGGCGGGGTGCGTGTCCCTACTTCAGTTCTGGATTCACGAGTACTTCCCTAGTACTCGTGCTGCTAGAGTAGTGGCTCGACAAAGGGGGTGATACCGAGGCGTTGGTTGGGCGGTGGAGCGCATCGAGCGGCGGATAGATTATACGACTTCTTGCATCGTCGTCTTGAGTACTACCGTCGTCTGCTGGATGATATGACCGCAGAGGATGTGATTTGGCTGCCATTTGGGCCACGCCCCGAGGTGGAGGTTCCCGATTCGACGTTCCGTGGGGTCATTCGTTTCGGTCCGACGGCAGAGTATTATAACCCGACACGTGTCGTTAGACAGTACGGCTACGCGCAGATGATTTCGGGCCTCATCCCGTTGCCTTCTAGGGCTTACAGGGCTGCTGAGCCCAACGGGTACACAGTTGAGTGGGCTGACACCACAGATAGAGCGTGGAGGGACGAGGACTGGTCCAGGCTGATGCCATTTCAGTCTTTGTTTAGGCGTGCAGAGGATGTGACCGAGGTCGACCCCCGATACATGTACTGGTATCGGCGCCACACCCACCCGCGCATCCTCAGACCCATCCCTACTGGTGTAGCGGCGCCGACAGATATGGTAAGTATACATTCGTTTTAGTTAGGGTTTAGGGTTTAGGGTCAGAGTCGGATACCGATAGCTAACTTGTATAATTTTCCCCTTTGCAGCTAGCTTACGGTGTTGGATCATATGCATCCATTCTATACTGGGCAGATGAGACAGGAGTACGAGTCTGATGCTGAGTACCTAGAGGCGGTCGAGCATATGAGATGCAGTGTTGCTGGCATGTACGTGGACTTCCTACACCAGAGACCGTACCGTTAGACTTCGTTTATGGCATATGTTATCATTTCTTTCTATGTTGTGTAATGAGACTTATGTACTTTTGTTTTTAGACCTATGTAGTTTTGATTTCAGATTTGGGACATTATGCACTTTTGATTGTATGCAGTTATGATATTATGCACTTTCGATATAATGCACTTATGATATTATGCACTTTCGTTATAATGCACTTACGATATTATGCACTGTTGACCCTAAACCCTAAACCACTAAAACTTATACCCTAACCCCTAAAACCTAAACCCTAAAATCTTAAACACAAAATACTAAAATCTAAACCCTAAACG
Source organism: Linum usitatissimum (assembly GCA_030674075.2). Taxonomy (NCBI): domain Eukaryota; kingdom Viridiplantae; phylum Streptophyta; class Magnoliopsida; order Malpighiales; family Linaceae; genus Linum; species Linum usitatissimum. Next base: position 612,344 of record JAUJYP020000158.1, on the reverse strand, counting down.
CTAAATTATAAATCTTAAACACAAAATACTAAAATCTAAACCCTAAAATCTAAACCCTAAACCGTAAACCCTAAACAAAATGTTAATAAATTTTAAAATTTAAACCTTAAACCCTAAACCCTAAACCCGAAAAAAAATTATACAAATTATAAAATTTAAACCCTAATTCCTAAACCCTAAACCCTAAACCCTAAAAAAAATTATAAAAATTTTAAGATTTAAACCCTAAACCCTTAACAAAATGTTAACAAATTTTAAAATTTAAACCTTAAACCCTAAACCCTAAACACTAAACGCTAAATTATAAATCTTAAACACAAAATACTAAAATCTAAACCCTAAAATCTAAACCCTAAACCGTAAACCCTAAACAAAATGTTAATAAATTTTAAAATTTAAACCTTAAACACTAAACCCTAAACCCGAAAAAAAATTATACAAATTATAAAATTTAAACCCTAATTCCTAAACCCTCAACCCTAAACCCTAAAAAAAATTATAAAAATTTTAAGATTTAAACCCTAAACCCTAAACTCTAAACAAAATGTTAAAAAATTTTAAAATTTAAACCTTAAACCCTAAACCCTAAACCCTAAACCCTAAACGCTAAATTATAAATCTTAAACACAAAATACTAAAATCTAAACCCTAAAATCTAAACCCTAAACCCTAAACTCTAAACAAAATGTTAACAAATTTTAAAATTTAAACCTTAAACCCTAAACCCTAAACCCCAAACGCTAAATTATAAATCTTAAACACAAAATACTAAAATCTAAACCCTAAACCCTAAACCCTAAATAAAATGTTAATAAATTTTAAAATTTAAACCTTAAACCCTAAACCCTAAACCCTAAAAAAAATTATACAAATTATAAAATTTAAACCCTAATTCCTAAACCCTCAACCCTAAACCCTAAAAAAAATTATAAAAATTTTAAGATTTAAACCCTAAACCCTAAACCCTAAACAAAATGTTAACAAATTTTAAAATTTAAACCTTAAACCCTAAACCCTAAACCCTAAACCCTAAACGCTAAATTATAAATCTTAAACACAAAATACTAAAATCTAAACCCTAAAATCTAAACCCTAAACCCTAAACTCTAAACAAAATGTTAACAAATTTTAAAATTTAAACCTTAAACCCTAAACCCTAAACCCTAAACGCTAAATTATAAATCTTAAACACAAAATACTAAAATCTAAACCCTAAAATCTAAACCCTAAACCCTAAACCCTAAACAAAATGTTAATAAATTTTAAAATTTAAACCTTAAACCCTAAACCCTAAACCCTAAAAAAATTATACAAATTATAAAATTTAAACCCTAATTCCTAAACCGTAAACCTTAAACCCTAAAAAAAATTATAAAAATTTTAAGATTTAAACCCTAAACCCTATACCCTAAACAAAATGTTAACAAATTTTAAAATTTAAACCTTAAACCCTAAATCCTAAACCCTAAACGCTAAATTATAAATCTTAAACACAAAACACTAAAATCTAAACCCTAAACCCTAATACAATTAACAACAAAACTTATAAAATTATAAAATTTAATATAAAAAAAAAATTAACCAAACGGACGAACCGGACGGACCCGTCCGGTCAGACCAGCCAGACGGAGCGCCGTTCCGTCTGGTTAGACTTAACGGACGGAACGATGGTCCGTCTGGCTGGTCTGACCGGACGGATCCGTCCGGTTCGTCCGTTTGGTTTTTTTTTTTTTCAGATTCAAAACTGAATTTCGTACCTTTCGAATTTTGATTCCTTATTCGTCGAGAGTGTTTTCGCAAACAAAAACATACTAAAACATAATAAATAAGAATTTTTTGGATCGAAATAGTACTTTTCATTTCTACGAAATGGACGTTTAGGTCATATATAGATCTAGGGCGTCGTTTAATTCGAATTCCATGGGGTCGTTTAGGGACCCTCCTTCTTAACCATCTTATCCTTCATTTCACCACTGCAACCGAAGCTCTCTAGCCATGGCGTCCCTGATGTTGGCAGCACTTCCAACTGCCACGCTTCGTTCCCTCAACTTCTGCTCTCGCTTCTCCTCCTTTCGTTCGAAGTCTGGAGTCACTTCCATCGTTGCATCATTCGATTCGCTCACCGTCTCCGCATCTTCTTCCTCCCCGTCATCACTTCCGCTGGGTAATCTATCGAATTCCCTTCTAAAATGCGGTTTACAGATTATTAGTTTTTCTGGATCTAATTATGTCTCTTGTATTGTACAGTGGCTTGTGGCAGAGGCGATAGGAGGACTGCCAAAGGAAAGCGGTTCAGTCATTCGTTTGGAAATGTTCGGAAGCTCTTACCTTTTAATTGTTTTGAATGTGAAGTCCAACTGTTTATCGGAACTTTTTCTTAGATTGCTTCGTTAATGGTGCAGGCGAGGCCTAGGAACAAGAAGAAAGGGAGAGGACCGCCGAGGATACCGGTTCCTGCCTCTCCTTTGACTCCTGATGCTCCTTTGGATCCTAATGAATTGGTAGAGGACAGTGAAGTAGTCTCCACTGAAGTCACTGAGTGATGAGTTCTTATTCTCTCTGGTTAATTTGAACAAGCTTTCTGTAGTTTTGTAATTGTTCAAAGTACTCTGCTGCCTTATGTGATTTCTTGTATTAAAGTTTAATGTTCAATCATGATTTGATGCGTCGTTACTTGCTTTGGCATATGATTTTAGAGGCTTAGATTATTTGAATCTCACATTGGTTTCGTTAGCCGTATACTGATGTGATCAAGTAATGATTCAGAAATTGGATTTCTGGAGAACATGGCTACTGCTAGCATAAGAGTTAGAACTTTGTTAGTCACTGCGGCGAACTAGCTAGGTTGAAATGATTCTGAAGTTTCTGCCCATTCTAGGCACCAGTGTTCCAGATTGTGGCTTTGAACTCTGTTTTTGGAGCTTAAAGAGTAAAAACTTTTGCTAGAGTAGAAGACAAGAATCATAAGCAAGGAATATTTGTAAAGGAATATCCAATAAACTTACAATGATTTTATTTTTCAGGTGGTAGTAGTAGACTAGTAGTACACCCTTTTGTGAGAGAAAACAAAAATCTCAACCAGCTCTCAAGCATGGTTGATATGTTGACAGACAACGCAGTGATCTGAGATTAGTCTGTCCATCACACTACCTTCTTCAATAATCAACTCTCTACTCCTCTTGTTCCATAGGTGCAGTGCATAACTATTTTGCAGATCTAACAGAAGCTGGTCTGCCCATCTTGACTGATAGCCAGTCGTTGGCTTTTTGAAAAGCCTCCGTATCTGAATCCAGTCGACTGGATAAAATGCATTTGGTGGCATGATGGTCAAATTATACTCACGCTTGCTACCCACCCTCTCGAATACCCTGGAAAACATAGCAGGTCCATTGTATCCCCATTTGTTTCCGTTGAAGGTGTTTGAGAATTCCTCAATGAATTCCAACATAATAGGATGGCCCAGATCGAAGACCACAACTGCATTGTTGATGCAGGTCCATCTGTTCGTTGTAGGATCGATACTTTGTGCCCCGACTGCATTCCTTAGGCCTGAAAAGTCTTTCAGAACGATGAAGTCTGTATCCAGGTATGTCCCTCCATACCTATATATCATGGAAATCCTTATCAGATTAGAAAGGTTTATAGTTAGAGGAATATAGCCAGGATCCCTCGTCCCACTCTTCATGCCTACAAGCCAATCTTCACCCGGTGTACCTTGTACTAGGAATGGCACGTCTGGTGTGACGGCTAGAACTTTGTAGCCAAGATCAAGCATAGGCTTAAGTTTTCTGTATCCATGCTTGGAGTCCATAGACCGTGACACTATAATCAAACATGCATCTGGATTTGAATGGAAGAGACTGTCCATGGCCAGGAATTCCCTCGGTCCAAAAGTCGTGGCTGGTGAAAGCCACACCATATAGAATTGGACCGAACAGTTGTTGTTGAAGAACTCCAGAACCCTGCCATGAAACTTCTCGCTCAATTCGTTCGAATTCAGCAAGTCGAGTTCGGGCAGCTTCTCACGAAACCACTCTATCCTTTCTGCCTTGGTGATATTGACAGGAGGAACTAAAGGGTCTACAGCTTCACTATCGTCTTGTTCCTCCTCTATATTCATTCGTGCTGCAACCTGTGGCTGTGGCAACTGGGTGACTGCAGGTAACTGAAACTCTGGAGTCTCTGGTACTTGGAAAGAGCCCGGAAAGAGGACGTCTGCAAAGACAAATAAGAATATAATAGTAAAGGAGACGGCATAGAAGATCTGCGTCTTGGTAGTAGCAGGAATGGTACGGAAGTCGATCAACTGCTTAGACATATCCTTCAGCAGCTTGGAATGTAAGGAGATTTGACGGCGAAGGACCATTGGAACGAGCAAAGAATGTGAACAACAGAGGTATCTTAGCCTAATTTTATATCCCCTTTTAAGCTTTCGTTTACGTTATTGGGTAGTCGTTGTTTTACAACGCCCAAAGCGTGGTCATGGACGTAGTGGAAAAAGAAGGCATGGGGCTATAAATTCTTTCCTGCCATCAGCACTAAATTTTGATGGCGTGGGTGATAGAGAAGAAATCAAACCAAAGTTGCATGTTAGCATGTATCGACATTACTTACTGCCGGAAATTCAATCCATATGTTTTAAGAAATAGGTTTCTAAATAGTGTCGTGGAACAAATTGGAACAGTCGCTGTGACATTGTTGTTGACATGGACATTATTGAAAAAAAAAAAGCTACCCAAAAACATATTAAGCAACTTTCATTCTTGGGTGTTTAAAACAAGAAAATTATTGTTTAATTTCAATGGTAGGTCTTCTTTTGTCCTTTTACAGCCAGCCGGCTCATCATCCCATTTCTTTTTTATCAGAAAAACTAACTCTCTTATGATTGATTCGTTTGCTCATCAAGAGCCAGAAGGGCCGGCAGGAGAAGTCTGACTTAAAAATGGTGATTTCAGAAATAGAAGAGGAGGGTGCACAAGAAGATGTAATATTTTGCATCAACAAAGAAGCTCAGAAGGAGAAGATCAGAAGAATAATAGCTCACCAGAAGTCACTCCACTTCTCATCATCATCATCATCAAATTGCTCTACTTCAGGGTCACAGGGAAGCAGCAATCTATTGGAGTTGATGAAAAGAGGGAGTACAACTCTTGGAAGGCTGTTTGGGATGGAGCACACAACTCTAGCTTCCCATTTCAGTGACTACAGCTGCTCCCCAACTACCAAGACCATTCCTCTGTGGGAAAGCGATGGAGAGGATCTGATTATCCGTCCGGATCCTTGGGAATCAATCAGGGAGTTTGGGAGGAAAGGTAACGATGACCATGATGATCCAAGTAAGTTGTTTGGTTCAGATTCAAGCTATAGAGATGACAATTTAGGATTCAGAAGAACAAGGTTGAGTAGGAAAAGGTCATTCCGGAAATTGCCCAAGTTTCGTTTTTGGAGATGGAGGCTGAGATTGAGACGCTTCAGGATTATGCTTTGTGGCAGAATTTCCCATCGGTAGTTGTAGACTGATTAGTTGTTCAATCTTGTAGGCTATTTCAGCCTTGGTAGTAAAATTAAAACAGGTCTGCTTTTTCAAGAAAAAGGAATTAACAACGCGGAAATCTGGCCGACTAGAAGACGAATAGATATCTACAAAATTGCAAAACATCAAAACATCGTTCAAATTGAAATTGCTCTCTTCTTGACTCCTTAATATCAGTTCCAGTCAAGATTTCCTACCATCTCTTGAAAAAATTTAAAGTCGGAAAAATTGACCATTACTGGACTCTTAATTGCAGGCCATCCCCTGTCTCGATCAATCCCCACAAAATTCAATATCGTCTGCCAATTTTTCTTCCATCCCATCAACAATAATGCCTTCAATTCCCTCCCCCATCAAAAGTTTATCTAATTTTTTTTGGCAACCTGGCTGCTGCAGTTATGGATCCATTCATCCCCAGAGAATACGCTCTTCTTTCATTCCTTTCCCTCATACTCTGCAGCTCCAGCTTATCAGCTGCACCAGTTCCTGGAAACGAATCCGACCGAAACGCTTTACTCGACTTCAAGACACTCATCACTGAGGACCCATCTCAAATCTTAAGCTCATGGAACGATTCAACCCATTTCTGCAACTGGATCGGGGTCTCCTGCAACCCATCCAATGGGAGAGTCCAGGCTTTAAATCTACAGTCTCAGAAGTTGAGCGGTTCCTTACCACCTTCCCTAGGAAACCTCACTTTTCTGACCGCTATCAACCTCAGAACCAACAGCTTTTCCGGCCGACTTCCGGTGGAACTCAGCCACCTCCAGCTCTTGCGCCACCTCAACTTGACCTTCAACTCCTTCACCGGAAATATCCCCTCCAATCTCAGCAAGGACCTCACTTTTCTGTCCCTCGCCGGAAATGATTTCTCCGGCAAGATTCCGGACCAACTCCGTTGGAATTCCAAGCTGGTTTTGTTCGATGTTGGGTTCAACAATCTTACAGGAATTGTACCGAGGTGGATCGGGAATTTGTCTTCGCTTGTTGCATTATCAGTTGGTCCAAACAATTTCAGAGGAACTATTCCTGATGAGTTCGGCCACCTTTCTCGACTTGGATTCTTCCAACTTTTCGGCAATTATCTGACCGGTACGATTCCCTCTGCTATTTACAACATCTCGTCGCTTTACTTCTTTGCAGTTGCGCAGAACCACTTGCATGGCCAGCTTCCTCCAGATGTTGGCCTCAAGCTGCCAAACCTTAGAACATTTTCAGGTGGTGTCAATAACTTCACAGGCAAGATTCCCGTCTCGTTAGCCAATGCCACTGGTCTTCAGATTCTCGATTTCGCCCAGAATAGTCTTACCGGTGAAGTTCCTGAAAATCTTGCAACTTTACAAGGTTTATCCAGGCTTAATTTTGATCAAAATTTTCTTGGATATAGGAGAAGTAATGGACTTGATTTCCTTACTTCACTTGTTAACTGCACAAGTCTGGCTGTATTAGGAATGGGTTACAACAATTTTGGTGGATCATTGCCTGACTCCATAGCCAACCTGTCAAGCCAATTAAAGATTTTGACTCTGGGTGGGAATCAGTTAATGGGAAGAATTCCTGGTAGGATAGGGAATTTGATGAGCCTTTCAACTTTGGGATTGGAAGGAAATTTATTGACTGGGAATATTCCTGACAGTATTGGCAGGCTCCAGCAATTGGAAGGTTTGCATCTAAATGTCAACAGGTTAACTGGGAAAATCCCTTCCTCTATTGGTAATTTGACTAGATTGACAAGGCTATTCATGGAGGAAAACGGACTGGAAGGGAGCATTCCTCCGAGTTTAGGAAACTGCCAGAGCCTCCAGAATTTGAACATGTCTTCCAACAACCTCAATGGAACCATACCCAGACAAGTTATTGGCCTTTTCTCTCTCTCAATTTCTTTGGTACTGTCTAGCAATCACTTGACAGGTTCCATACCATTACAAGTTGGTAACTTGAACAACCTCATGAACTTGGATCTGTCAGGAAATGAGCTCTCAGGTGAAATTCCAGGAACTATTGGCAGTTGTATAAGCTTGGAATACTTGAGCTTACAGGGTAATCACTTGCAAGGCAGAATTCCAGTGTCTCTCAGAGCTTTGAGAGGTGTAAGGAGCTTGGATCTTTCAAGCAACAACTTGTCAGGAAGGATTCCTGAATTCCTCACTACATTCACTTCCCTCAACCATCTTAACCTCTCTCATAACAACTTCACTGGGGAAGTTCCGATCAAAGGCGTGTTTGCAAACTCCACTGCTTTCTCCATAGCTGGAAACCCCAGAATCTGCGGCGGAGTGGAAGGATTATATTTGCCTTTATGCATACAGGAAGAGCAGTACAGATCCAGTACTAAATCACTTAACCTGAAGATAGTTATTCCAGCAATAGTAATAACACTATTAGCTGCTATTCTAGCCGGTTATCTGGCCATGTTGCTTTTCAAAAGGAAATCCTCAGAGGCACGAGGCAGCCAAGTTAGTCTTGCTGTAGATCAGGACTATCAAATGGGTGTTTCTTACTTGGAACTCCAGAGATCCACAAATGGGTTTGCAGCTGACAACTTAATCGGTTCTGGAAGCTTTGGTTCTGTATACAAGGGAGTTTTAGTTTTACCTGATGTGGAAAAAACGGTTGCTATTAAGGTTCTGAACCTTCAACAACATGGAGCTTCAAGGAGCTTCATTGATGAATGTAATGCTTTGAAAAATGTCAGGCACAGGAATCTGGTCAAGATCTTGAACATATGCTCAACCTTTGACCCTCGAGGGAATGACTTCAAAGCTATTGTCTTTGAGTTCATGTCCAATGGAAGCCTGGAAGATTGGCTGCATCCTCATAACATTAATGTTACTAGATTGAGCCTTACCCAGAGGCTCAACATAGCCATTGATGTTGCCAATGCACTGGATTACCTCCACCACCATTGTGAGACTCCCATTGCTCACTGTGATCTCAAACCCAGCAATACACTGCTCGATGAAGACTTGACAGCACACGTTGGTGACTTCGGATTGGCGAGTTTCCTCTTCGAATCATCGAATGCCCAACCGGTATCAGTGAGCTTGAAGGGCTCAATCGGCTACATTCCTCCAGAGTATGGACATGGAGGCCGGGTTTCGGTGGTGGGAGATGTTTACAGCTTTGGAGTACTGCTCCTGGAAATGTTCACAGGGAAAAGACCTACCGAGGAGATGTTCAAAGATGACATGAGCCTCCACAAGTACGTGGAAATGGCGTTGCCTGATCATGTCCTGGATGTTGCTGACAAGTCGATGCTACTCGAGGAGGCTGAGGAATTCGCTTGCCCTGATGATGGCAAACAAGGGAGGGAAGATGAAGAGGCAATTATGAAAGATCATCCAGGTCATTCAATGAATGAAAAGGTTGAAGAATGCTTGGCCGGAGTTATGAAAGTTGGACTCGCATGTTCAGCTGCATCTCCAGTGAATCGAATGAGTATGAGCCTTGCTGTAAATATACTGCTAGACGTTAGAACTGTGTTCCAACGTTAAGAGACAAGAAGCTCCTCTATGGGGTGGGGGAAGCACACAGTAATCATATTCGAAACAGTGTGAAATATCCAATATTTATCAAAATTGAAAGTGACTTCGAGACTTTGACTGCCGTTCAATTATTCATTGGTGATTATTATAAAATTCTATAAAGGATATCTTAAGCAAAAAAAAATTACGGAATTTGGTCACTTTTTTGCCTTTTCCTCTTTAATGAAGACCGATAATTACTATTAATAAATACATAATGTTTTGGTGATACGTGTCAGCATGCCACGTGGATTTTCAGTCTAATTCCGTGAGAGATGAGCGCTATACAGCAGCAGCAGCTACCAGTACCCATCATCATCAATCCGTGAGTTAGTATAGTAATGGCAACCACCAAAACCAGATAGCACCTGTAAATCTGGAAAAAAAAAAATCCAGTCATACGTTAAAAGTCTCTCCGTCGTCTCTCCGCCAGCCGGAAAAAAACACACTTCGCCGGAGCTGTTTCGTCGGTTCTGGGTTATTGATGGAATCCCTTGGGAGCGTTTCTGCGTCTCCGTCCTCTAACGCCGTCGTTTTACGCGGAAATGGAAGCAGAGGCTTGCTTCCTTTCACTCAATCTAACCATCGTAGAATCTGTATCAGCCTTCTTCCTGCTTCAACGAAGCCTGGAAATGGAAATTCGCTGCATTCCGCTAGCTTCAAGAAGCAGTGGAGTAGAACTTTTTCTCCAATTTCAGCTTCTGCTTCTCTCTCGCAGGACTCTGTCCAGGTCAGCGGCCAACCCAATCTCTCAGCTGTCTTCATCCTTCACCGTTAAATTCTACAAGCAAAAAGAGGATTGGGATTTCTGAGATTTGCTTACCGGTTTTCGATTGTGGCTATAGGTGGACTTAGAAGAAACGAGTAGTAGCACTACTGTACGGGTGCGCTTCCTTCTACAGAAGGAATGCTCTTTTGGGGAGCAATTTTTGTTGGTTGGCGACGATCCTGTGCTGGGTTTATGGGATCCTGAAATTGGAGTACCATTGGAATGGTCAGATGGCCATGTTTGGGCTGCAGAATTAGTAAGCTGAGAGAAAGATAGAAGCTTTATAATAATATTAATTTTCATTTCTTCTTTTCTAAAATGGCTGAATGATTTTGAGTTTTGTCTAGGATATACCAATTGGTAGAACAATCAAGTACAAGTTCATCCTCAAAGGAACTGATGGCAAGATGCTGTGGCAACCGGACCCTGATCGAGTTCTCGAGACATGGGAAGCTTCAAAGATCATTGTTGTTTTTGAAGATTGGCAAGATCCTCACTTTAATAAGATTGTGGAGGAAGAAGAAGAAGAACATGCCACTCAGAGTCTTGTAAAGGAAGATCAAGTGGTTGCTGAGGATTTCACGCCTGCTACTGATTCAAATTTGCAGATTGCTACAGAGAATTCGGCTCCCGTTGAAGATCCTAGTTTGCAGATTGTAGCAGAGAATTTGGCTCCTAAAGAGAGAAGAAGAGTTATTAATGGTGCAATGGAAGAACAACGCACTGAGAGTGTTGTGAAGGAAGAAGAGTCAGTGGCCAATGAAGACTCTGCCAACTCTAGTTTGCACATTATTGTGGAGCCAAAATTGGCTCCTGATCAAGACACTGAATCCGTTTCTATCTCAGTGGATCCACCATTTCGAGCAGACCATGAGACAGACATTGGTGCTGCTACCTCACTAGAGAATCCCAGTCCTGTTATTGCAGATGATATCAGTCACCATCATCAAGAGGAGAGTTCCACAAGCCATCAACTTTTAGGTGAAAATACTACAAGTCACTTAAAGGAGAAGCCTTTGTCACCTCCAAGTAACAACGTTGGCAATCTTAATGACAGTGACAGTGTCTCATCAGCCATTGATAGAAACTCGGTACCTGGTGAAAGTGTGCCTGTACTCGTACCGGACTTATCTCCAGTTCCCGAGAACATAACCGACGCACATGCTACCAGTGAAGGCGAAAGCTGTGGAAGTGTTGCCTTTGATGCTTCTGTTGAAGGAGCTAATAACAACACGAGTCCCAGTTCACAAGAGGTAACCAGCTGACAGAACATGATGTTCTAGCTTTAAGTATGTTAATCTTCTTGACATGATAGGTTTTTTCTTCTCGCTTCATTTTGCATTATCAGAATGGCAGTGTGATCCAGTACAATAAGGCAGCAACATTAGAGCTATACAAGGAGGAAGGAACTGGACAACTGATGTCTGCTGGTTCAGCAAGTGAAGGACACTCAAGACCTCGCAGTGGGAAAGATTGTGCATTGCAAAGCGATGTACAATGGGTTCAGAAACTGCTTAGTAACCTAGGATTGCTGTAAAATATTGTCCATGGGGGGTAGTTCCTCATCCTTTTTGTAATTCTGGTTACTAATAACTGATGTGTATGTACAAAATATCAGTACGATCATCATCACCTTCCAAAATGGACTTGATCTTCTTACTTGCCTAATGAATCCGGCAGCAGATTTCCAGTTGCCACCATCCGATGCGTCCTTGATTTCTGTACACCTTGAGATGTGCATAGCGTAAGTTGCAGGGAGTTTAATACATTAACGTGACTCTGCTGCAGATTCAGAGAAGGATCAGAATCCAAAACACATGGAATAATTAGTGAAGTACCAAGTAAGCAACTTTCTCCTACAGAGAAGGAATATATTAATGGAAACCCACATCTGAAGACAAGATGAATAGGATACTTGAAGGCCCAATCTGCCAGCAATAAATAGGAAAAAAACACTAGTAAAGTACAAGATACCAGCTGCTCTCTACTATGACTTACTTCACAAGTGGGGAAAAGAATCAAATTCAAACGAGCTGGCGAACGATTCAACCGCGAGGTAACCTGCAAGACCAAGCGATTGCAGTCAGTTTCAGGTTGAAGAAAAGGGAAATCGGGAGGAATCGGAAAAAGGCTTCTCCTTTTGATGTCAAGCTACCGTTGGAATTGAAGAAGCTGAGCTGATCGGCGGTGAGTTCCCCGGCGATTCCCATGGCGGTGAGATTGCAAAAGTCAGAGAGGAGAGGCGGAGAAAGATAAAAGGTGTATTAGGCGCAACGGCGGGCGGCGACGGGAGAAATAGGATTCGCAGAAATGAAAACGAAATACAGGCGCGTGTATGTCAATCTCGGGCGTGTATGATGGCACGTGGTCAACACGCTCTAATTAACCACGCGCACCATGATACAAACACCAGTCGCAAAATCGGAGCGTGCGTTCAATCGCACGTGTATTGCACGCATGATTCCGGGTCGGCTCAATCCTCGTACCAGGCCTCGCCCCAATGAGTGGAGGCACTGCG